>ML808176.1:36143-90500 GCA_009831015.1 Picea engelmannii | reverse complement strand
GCTCATGATTAAAAATATTCACTGACTTGTCCTTTTGGAAATGATGAGCAAATACGTTTTAAAAAATAAAAAATAATTATTTAGTGTTGTTAATTATTTAATTATAAAAATTGTTCCAAGGTTTCATTTTTGTAATGGGAAAGGGAGGGACCATACTTGTAAACGTTGATAGTGGTTCAGATGGTCTTTTATCTTTTGTGTTTTGGACGATTTAAAGCTGTCCACTCATTTTGAAAAAAAAACAAAGATTACAAAATGGTTGAAATTTTCTTTTGGAATATGACCCCCTAAAAAAGCAAAGGTCCACATTAAACACCAACCATCTTGGAATTTGAGAGTGAGTGTTTAAACACAGCTCAATTTAATCAATTAAAACCTTTCTAAACGTTTTCAAGTGGTTAGTTCTATTGATGTAAGGTTGTGATGGGTTATTTTCTTTTAAAAAATGAAAAAAACTACAATGATTATGTTATTCATAAGGTTTTTATCTCAAATAGATTTGGTGATATTATTTTAGATACAATGTTGGAAACATGTATTCCTATAAGTCATTGGTTAGATGAGTAAATTGTAGGAAATTTTTGAGGTTGATTTGGTTGGTGCATTAATTTATTTTGCAATGAATTAATGTAACGTTAATTTATATTTCTAAGTTTTTTAGATTTAAGTACAAAATTTTTATGTTTTTCTTGTAATACTTGTATATTATAAAAAAATTATTATTGTTTTAGAAATGTTTTATACTCTTGTTTTAGATTTTTGATCAATATAACCATTAATCGCTATAACTTGTAAAGACAAGAAAAATTCCTATAATTAAGATCGTCTCGACAAAGTAAAGAACTTGTAATACTTATAATTCTTATAGATCATATAATTCTTAACTCTAAAATCTATAATCCATAATAGTTAATAACTCTTAATCCGTCACCATTGTATCCCTTAATATAACTCATAATCTCTTTATAATTCCTTTAATACCTATAAAATCTAATCTTTATAACTTTTACCTTTAATTAATAACAACGTAGATAGTTGTGAGAAATGATTGTTATCCTTTCCATCCAAATACAATTCTCATAATAACATAAATACAAACTCATAATGAGTAAATTCTCATAATAACATGAATAAAAAATTATAATAAATATCAATTATAATCACAACCCCTTAAACCCTTACAATATTTAATATTAATATTCCCTAATTTTTATAAAACATAATTCCTAAATCAACATTGTCATTTTGAATGCACATATTCTCGAAATGAATTATACTTTTCAATATTAAAAATCATATATTACTTATATACTATTAATATTAAAAACTTATGTATCTTGATAATACAAATACAAATAAAATTATTTTAATTAATACTTAAAATATAATCAATTAATACTTAAATAATTGATGGAATGACATTTTTTTAATCAATATATAAATAATTTGATCAAGAGCTTCATGTTTTTTTTTCCCTATATCTTTCCACCCTATCATTAAGTAGAACAACGCCAATAAAATGTATATAATATTTAGTATCAAGCGAAAGTCTTATATTTATTTCTACAAAAGTCCCACAATTCTATGTTTGATGACTATAATACATACATTGTATAATCTTCATTTACAAGTAGAAAAATAAATTCTAATCATTGAAATTAATAATTAATTAAGGTGGGGATTGATGAGAAAATAAATAGATTTTGATATTTTTAAATATACATATTTTAATTGCAATTTCACTTTCTTAAAATATGATCAATTTATGGAGAACTAACCGTCGTTATATCTTCATATTTTTACATCAAATTTTAACCATGATTAATTGAAAGAGTGGTATGAATGCTCCTACAAGATAACCCTTAATTTTTATTTTACTTTCATAAAATATTACTATTGCGATGATTTTTATCAAAATTATAACATCATATAAAAAGGTCTCACAAAATTAACATTTTTTAAAAATCCGTATGCACATTCTATTTTATTATTATTATTTTAAATGGGAACTTGAAATCTTGGTCACACATATTTTTACAAAACAATTAATAATAAAAAAACATATTATCAAAAATTATAAAAATTTATGAATTAATTGGTCATCATGTACGATACATGTGAAATATTTTTTCAGATATTACATATGTGAAATATATTTGTATGCTTGATCCACATTATTTTGAGAATGAAATGAAGGAAGCGATATAACAATGAAATATACAGAGATATTACAATAAACACAGAGATACAATAATGCACATTTTTTAATTAATGAGAGAAATGTACAAAAATTGTAAAATTATAGAGTGAATGACTCACTAGAATGGTGACGACTTATCTTTGAGAAGATATATGATGGCTACGCTCATTCAAAAGAAGATGACGATGTTTACAATGAGGCCTTTTTAACATAAATAAAATCCAAAACCCTAGCCCTGGAAGATGAAACGCCAAAAGGTTTGTGGGCCCTAATGGGGGTAGTTGATACATCAACTTCCCAAGGGCATAACTTTTGCATACAATCTCTGTTTGGGGTGCACAATATCTCGTTGGAAAGGTATATATGAGGATTACGCATTTTCCATTACACTTTCTCTAAGGCCTATAGTGTGACTGTGGTGGGCCCAAAAAACGCTGTTTAGGGCCTCAAAACAACCTCGTAAGTTTAGGACCCAAAAAGCTGTAGAAAAATTGCCAAGGTGGAAACCCTTGTTTGAGCCAGTGGAATAGGTGGGTGGCCACCGATTTCCATCTAGATCATTCTTCCCCCCTTAGGAAGCAATGATCTCCATTGCGTCAAGCCCCTAGGGAAGCTTTTGCTGAATCTAGACCTTGGTGAGTTGCTTGCCTTGTTGAAGAAGTTGTCCTACTTTTGTTGAACGCTGTTATGAACCTGTTGCTGGAGGAGTTGGATTCGTTTAACCAATATAGCTACATGATCTTCCTGAGTGTGGGAGGACTCTGTCGGTGAAGATGCATGATGAAGAAGATGAAGATATTTATTATAACTTGGTTTGACTAAATAGTGTGGAGTCACCCCCGTAAGTGAAATAGGAATATCTTGGTGCTCTTCTACAAAATTGTGATTTGCTTCTACTAGATATAAGGGTCTTGGGCCGAGATTGCATTGGTTGCAGTGTCCTTCTCTTCTGACCAGATTGTGAAGAGGATAAACTTCGCGGTATGAGAGATTACTTTGCAACACTATTTTGTCGGTACAATAGTCGGAACTACCTCTGGTATACTCTAGAGCTGACCCCCCAGAGTAACAATGATGCTACGAGGCCGAGACTCATAAACAACATTATGCTTCCACATATATGGCTGGCCTAATAGAAAATCACAAACTTCTAGTGGGGAAACATCACACAGTACCTCATCCTTGAAGGGCTTGATGCCACATGACAAACAACAATGCCGGTTGACACAAAGATCTTGTCCCTGGTGAAACCATCCGATGTTGTATGGATATGAATGTGGTTTTGTCGAAAAATCCAACTGCTTGATGACCTATACTAAGATGAGGTTCTTCTGGCTTCCACTATCAACAATAAAATGCAGTGGGGTCCCCTTCACCCAAATCTGTGAATGGAAAAGGCGCTCCCACTCCTTAGGATCCTTTGGTTCTTCTGGTTGGATTATTTTGGTCGCAACAATAGCAGTGGGTTCTGCATCAATTATCTGTCTCATTTTATTATTTTTTGAATTAGAGTTCGATTCGGGGCTCAATTCTGTTTCTTTGACCTCAACTACCAATGTCTCTTTCGAAAAACATTCATCGGTGTTGTGCCAAGGGATTTTGTGGAAGTCACACCACTTCCTAGTGTCCTTCTGTCTTCCCATTTCTCTTCTTTTCCTACAACTTGGATTGGTTTTCTTGAGGTTGAATATTCTATGAGTTAGGGATGCCTTTACCATACTTTGGTTTTTGCAGATTTGCAGACCCAAATTCTCACTTGTTCTGGTGCTTAAATTTCTGCTCAATTTTCAAAACATACCGATAAGCTTCTCCCAGTGATGAGATCTCCAGAAAATCCATTTCGATTTGGATGTACCTTTGTAGAGCCCAGTGGAATTTTAGCTGCTCAACCCCAAATATTCTAGACTCCTCTGTGGAATTTTTCTCCCAGTAAGTTTCCCACCAATGTTTTACATGGGGGAGAGCCTTAAGGAGCGCAAAGGTGATCTTTTCTCTGTTGGAAAAATTGTGAATAGAGAAATAACCTTCTAGAAAATTAACCATTTTTCCAAAGCATCCGCATCGATTTGACCTTAAAATATGGGAATATAAAAAATTAACTTGTACCTTGAATGGGGTAGTGTCTCCAAAGTGACTGCTTGACGAATATGCACATGTTATTGTCGACAATCGTCAAAGGATTTGGGAAAAATTCTCCAACATCTCGTTCCTCTGTTGCACAAGGGATTCCATGAGAAAAACATTGATGGGATCTTATGCTCCCTCGTCTCTCTTATCTTCCACCATGGGAGGCCTCTTGGGTTAGAGAGAGAAGTTGTTCTCAAGAGAAACTAGCTTGAGACCCAACTCTCTATACTGTGGCCTGGTTGGGGACATGCACTAAGAAACGAAAAGGAGTAGCCTGCTTTGATACCAATGAACTGGATTATTTAGAGAATGAAATGAAGGTATATATATAACAATGAAATATATAGAGATATTGCAATAAACACAATGATACATTAATGCACAATTTTTATTAATGAGAGAAATGTACAAAAATTGTAAAATTACAGAGGAAATGACTCGCTAGAATGGTGACAACTTATCTATGAGAAGAGATGTGATGTCTATGCTCATTCGAAAGAAGATGATGATGTGTACAATGAGTCTCTAGAGGCCTTTTTAACATAAGCAAAATCCAAAACCCTAACCCCGGAAGATGAAACGCCAAAAGGTTTGCGGCCCTAATGGGGGTAGTTGATACGTCAACTTCCCAAGGGCATAACTTTTGCATACAATCTTTGTTTGGGGTGCACTATAGCTTGTTGGAAAGGTATATCCAAGGAATATACATTTTTCTTTCACACTTTGGATTAATTCCATAGTGTGACTGTGGCGGGCCCAAAAAACGTTGTTTAGGGCCTCAAAATGGCCCCAGAAGTTTAGGAACCGAAAAGTTGTAGAAAAGCTACCAAGATGGAAACCCATGTTTTAAGCCAATGAAATAGGTAGGTGGCCACTAATTTCCTCCTATATCAATGCTAAACTATTTTCTTTTTATATCATAAATAATTGATTTAATAGAGTATGATTTTTAGTAATAACATTTTTTACAAAACATAATAAATATGTTTCACATAGGATTCTCATTAAACGAATGAGTTTTTTCTATTAAAAAAAATATGTTAGGAAACTTGTTTCCATGTAGAATATTTTGTATGAAAACTTTAAGGTGAAAGTGTTAAGAGATCTATATTATTTCAAGTAATCAATATCCCAAAAACACACTAATTTGATTTTTTTTTTGCTAATTTTACTTTAGCAATTAACAAAGTAAATAGTTCCAAAGTACCCTACAAACACTCCCATCCTTATCCACATGGACGTAGAATGAAACGATCATCAAGCTACGATATGGATTTGATTTTTAATATTGTTATTGTTTATTTTGTTTTGAGCCAATGACTTAACAATACAAATGCCATGAACTATTGGTTCTTATTATTACCATTAGTATTCAAGTTGTGTTCATATTAAGTGGTTTTCTAATTCATAAGTTTGATTTTAATTACACATATAATGTTAATTCATAGTAAATAATTGTGAGATTGTATATATTAATTGCCAATTAAAATGTAGATTGAATAAGCCTAATGCTATTTGCACATGATTATCACAAAATGAAAAAAAAAAAAGAGAGTCCATATAAAGTTTAAAGTCTAAAAACAACTCATTATAAAGGCTAGAAAATAATCATAAAGTTCATATTTAAATTATAAAAAAATAATTTCATATATATAACAATTAAATATAGTAAAATTCAAAACACTAGACTATAAAAAACACTGCAAATCTAAATCATGTGGCATCACTAGCCTTGTGACCATCACCACCACCACCCTCACCTACTCCAAACCCCCCATCACCCTTATGACACTTTTCACCACCATTGTCACCTACACTAGGCCCCATCACCCTTGTGACCATTACCACCACCACCATTATTTGTACTAGCCTCCCCATCACTTGTAGGAGAGTTGAAAAAGATACCTCCCCATCACTTGTAGGAGAGTTGAAAAAGATATGAACCATTAAAATAATGTTTAGTGTCATGTATTGCAACTAAAATTTACAATAAAGTTAGATAACTTTTAGTACAAAATTTATGAGATAACAATATTTTCAAATTTAACTAGATGGATCAAGGTACTTGGGTTGAGTTGATAATAAACTATGTGTATGGGATTTGAGTATGCATAGATGGAATTTGAGTCTGTGCACCCATCCTAGTCATGCCTCGAGGAGAATGAACATCCATGCCAATTCCTTGGAAACATGAAATCAAATGATTATTACAAAACTTGATTATCATTAAAAAATTTATGAACATTTCAATACGACACTATATACACCTATTTGTATCGATTCATACTTGTGCATCATGTTTTGGGATCCTCAATGGGCCCTCATTAGGATTCATAGCTCTTGCATCCCACTCTTGTGCTTACATCACTACAACATCAATAATTCCATGTACTTGGACCTTTATCTGATGACATTAAATGTAAACATTCAAAGTAATAAATACATAGTATAATTATTGTTTTACAATTAATGTATTTAACTTGTATTTGATTGAATTGAGGCACAAATTGTACCTCATCAACTTGACCCTAGACTATGTGTGAAAATTCACGGCTTGGGTATGTGCCCAAAATTAGGCATGGTTTCAAGGCCATCGACAACACCCTTTCCTCAATCCATTTGAATGACGGACATGCGAAGAAAGGATGAAATAAACAATTGTAAATATCTAAGAATATACACAATTTACATCAATTGAAACTTTTAGAATTCAATCATACACTAACCAAGTCTCCTCCATTTGTCATGTGTGGATGAGAAGCTAATTGTTCACATGTGTAAAGGTCATCTAGTGATGTATACATCCTCATGTTATAAAAAAAGTAATATTACTTAATGTGTTGATTCCACATGTATAAAGATGATCAATTGATGGCTAATAAATATAATTTAAGAATACAACATTATACAAAACTATACCTCACCTCTATGAGATGGCCTACATACAACCAAAAATGTGCACCTCGTGCATTGATAGTGTACTACAATATATTAAGAGGCTTTATCTTCCCAACTATCTCATCACTCACCCATAACAGATTAGGCTCTCGAGAAATAGGGGGTGTTCTAGACCTCTCCCTAGATAAAGCAATTGAAACACTACCCAACGTATTGTGCATGGTGTCTTCCATCACAACTCTCACCTCAACTCTAAGTTTTGATGGCTCTTCCAACTCCTAGGGTAAAATGGTACTCCTCAAAAGTGGTACCAATCTCAGAGGAGGAATTATGGTACTAAGGTATTTATGAGCCCTAGGATTGTCATAATCGTATCCCCTATTGAGACCATAAAACCATGATGGTGTGTTGGTATAGCCAGGCTCAATGTAAAACAAAAAATCATCATAGATATTTGTCACAAAATATAATGGAACCTCATCGTGGTGGGGGAATATGCCCCACACTCTGACAAATCTATCATAAATAAATTGTGTTGCATCCTCAAATTTGAAATCTATGATTTTAAGTGGTTTTCCCCTCGAATAGTTAGGATGGATCTCAAATAGAGCACCCTTCACATCATATCCTATCATACGAGTATTCACAACATCCCATTTATATTTTTCCAACACCTCTTTTCTCCTCCTCATGATAACATCGTTCCATATGTTTCGTTGTAGCCCTAACATATGATGTGAATCGATCAACTAATTGATACTCTCTAACATCACTGACATACATTGTCGACTGGAACTATCATGAGAAATAACATAGAACTCCCTACACAACCAATTTCATTGTCTGATGATCTTCTTGAGGGTGATTCATGTCATCTCATTCTCCCATGGTATAGGAGATTCCAAATGATCTTTTCCAATAGGGGAATTTGCAAGTTATACAAAAATATATATACATTAAAGTATGTGTTTGCTTGAGAATTTAAACTTTCAAAGTTAAATATATCTATAATTGAAAAACAATTTCCATTTTCAATACTTGGGTCTTGAACCTCCTTGGTCTCCTTTGATGACGCATGGATTTTGTGGTATGGGAGCAGTGAATTTCCTCTATGAATATTTCTACCATGACTGCCACTAGGTATTGTTGCCTCAAAACTCGAAGGTGGGCTCCCTGTGAAAGTAAAAATATAAATTATTCATCATGGTTATAATCACTTATACAACTCAATAAAAACAAAATTATTTGTAACACATATGTGTTCTCTCATGAGTCAAAGGAAGCAAAATTGTAGGATGTCTAGGAAGAGGAGCTCAATATTTTCCATGAATACAAGACCCCCACTTTGGAGAATGATTTGTGTCAAATAACCAAGAAAAAATAGATAGAGCTAAGAGCTTTCATTGAAGAAGTAAAGTATGTAGAAGTCCTTTATTCTTTTGGTGTTTTTATTTAGTGTTATTTTGTATTTAAGTTTTCTAATGAACACAATGGTAATGGGGGATCATGAAGATGAGGTGGGAGGGAGGTGACCCCACAAGCAAGCGCTAGCGAAAGAGAGGCACATCATCTCTCATAAGGGATAAGGATGAAAACCAACATGATAAAAAAGGGAGTGACAGTGTCATGACACCCTAACCATTGGCAGAGGTTAAGTCAACATTAATTCCAGTGATATCTAATGAGGGTGGGGTAGGAAACAGTGTGTTTTAAGTAAAATTTCTCCAATTTGACTAAATTTTAATTTTTTTGAAGAAATTTAGGCTAAAATTTTTCATATTTTTCAATAAAAGTTAGAAAGTTGCAGCCTAATTTATGATTATAAATATGCATACAATTATATTTTTTACCTAAATATAAACATTTTCCATGAACATATAATAGGTTTTCTTAATATTTTCTCCAAATCAATGATTATGCATCCCAAATTTTTGAGAATATTCAATACACATGGATGATCAATTAGTAGAAACCACTCTTGGGAAAACCATGAATTTTCAATTGAAGTCATGTAAATTTATGTAGGAAAAGAAAATGTTTTTAATAATTTACTTCTATTATTTTTTTCACTTCTTTCAACATGTAGGTGGCATATCTTTTTTTTTTTAGGAAAACAAAAGAGTCTAGATATTTCTATTCATAGTATACATAAAATTACATCCATAAGTCCAAGAGGTCTACCAAAAAATGAAAAATAGTCTCTTACCCTGTAGTGATAAGTTTGTTGATATTTTCATGTCTAGATTGATCATATATCTGAGTTCTACTATGCCAAAATAGATTTCTACTAATCCAAAATAACTTAGAGCTTTGTTGTGGGCTGGACCAGGGTCCCTAAAGAGCATCAGTAAGGACCAAAAAGACAAAAATGATGAAAAACATTTAAGCTACCTACAAAATTAGGGGGAGGAATGAATAAAACCTGAGACCACTTCTAGCTTCCGATTGGATGGATGTATCACATTGCTAGCCAGGTACCTCTCATCCCACTTGTTGGTCTCTGGAATTTCATCATCCACTTGGATTGGATACTCATGGGTTCTATCCCGAGTGCCTCCATTCTCTGGCCAATCTTTCTGCACCTCTTGAGTGTTCGAGGACCATTCATGAAAATGAATTCCATATTGAGCCTCGCAAAATAGTTAAAACTTGGCCTCCAGAATGTGAATTGCGTGATGGGTGGCCTTATTCTCCAGTTGTTGTTGAGATATAGCCTACGCCACCATGGATTTAGTCATCCAATACACCTCTGGAAGGAAAAATTACTTGGTCTCCCTGGTTCTTGTTTGACCTAGGTCTGTCACCTAGTCTTTTTCTGCCAAGAGAATGTCTTCTTCCATAGTGTCCTTTCGTTTCTTAAGGATCGATTCTTGCAGATTGGCCATGAATATTTTTTATGATACTCTTCATTGGCAGTGGAACTGATTGCTAGCTTCCCCTGCCACCCTCTTTTCTCTATTACTATTCTTGGGAGAAATCTTGGGCATTTTCTTCCCCTCCCTGTTTTTCGCTTGGGCAAACTACCACGTGTAGAGGTTTCTTGGCTATATACAAGAACTTTGTGATGCCTTGAGCCCATGTATTTTTTCTAAGACCATATTTTTATCCTCGATTCACTCAACAAAACATGTAGGTGGCATATCATGTTATATATTAGTGTGTATATTTTTTTCCATATATTTCTAAAGATATTTCTATTGTCATTTATTTTTGTTAAAAGTTCCCTCTAATCGATATGAAAGTTTGTTTTTCTCTAAATATTCTATTGTCAATCATGCACATGTGACACTAATGGAAAGGTGTTGTTGACAAATTTTAAAGGTAGCAACAAGAAGTCATCTGGTTATTGCCTAAGATAAATTATAAATATTTTTTACAAATATGGTTTGATCACTAAATGGTTTGATAAGTTATGATTTATATGGTTTGGAAAAAAAACACATTGGTAGGAAATAGGAGCATAACCCCCTTCCTTTATGAACATAGAGTATGGAGATAAGAGACATGAGCCAAACCATGAGGAAGGTGGTTCATGTTACCAACCATTATCTAGTGACAAGTCAGAAGGAGAAAGAGGCCAATAGTAGAAAATACAAAGAAATTGGTGGCTGCCAACACTTTGTTGTCTAGTCTAGGGTGAACATAGGATATGATATATGAGGGCGGTAATGAAACCAAAATTGAGGAAAAATGTCATTAAAATTCCTTTGTCAAGGATACATTGAGTAGGCCAAAACATTGCATAATATATGAGAGGTAGGGGAGACATGCACAATGATGAATAACTAGGGTGGAATCTTATCAAATGAGGCCATAATTTGAGACAAAATTATAGAGGGGACTAAACCTCAACTTAAGAAAAAAAAATGAAACCAACTACAACCACATGTAATGTGTGATGCACGGAAGGAAAGAAAGAGAATGGAAGAAACCAATAGGTGCAATTGGAATATGACCAAAGGTAAAAGGTTTTTAATTTGGATTATATAGAGATTGAAATGAAAGGAAAGAATATGAATGGAAACACACATACAAAAATATTGCAGGAAACACAGTAATACCGTGAGAACTAAATTCTATTAATAAATGAAATAGGAAAAGATTGTGAAATGCAAAGCAATATAAACTAGCTAGAATGGTGGTAGCTTATCTTTGAAGAGAGAGGTGTTGGCTACAATCATTCACAAGAAGTAGAGTAGATAGAGCTAAGATATTTCATTGAAGAAGTAAATTATGTAGAAGTCCTTTATTCTTTTGGTGTCTTTATTTAGAGTGATTTTGTATTTAAGTTTTCTAATGACCACAATGGTAATAGGAGATCATGAATATGAGGTAGGAGGGAGGTGATCCCACTAGAAAGAGCTACTGAAAGAGAGGCACATAATCTCTCATAAGGGATAAGGATGAAAAACAACATGATAAAAAAGGGAGTGACAATGTCATGACACCCTAACCATTGGAAAAGGTTAAGTTAAAATTAATGTCTGCGATATCTAATGAAGGTGGGGTAGGAAATAGGAGCACAAGCCCCTTCCTTTCTGACAAGAGAGTAAGGATATGAGAGACATGAACCAAAACGCAAGGAAGGTGGTTCATGATGCCATGGGGTCTTCACTCAATGAACCTATGAAATAACATGTGCTTTCATGGGATATTAAAGAATACCCCTAATTTCACTATATATTCATAAATAACTCCCAAAATAATGTGTTGAAGCCCCCCTCCCAATATGAATTTCTAATAGAAAGAACCCCTATTTTTACTAGATACCCCTTTTTATACCCCCTAATACCTATAACTACCCCGATATCCTTCATCCCCCCCAATACCTACAATATATTGACTTTAATTTTCACAATTTTAAAACCCCCTTTATGAATGAACGTGATAATATATTGGTCAACAAGATGAAGCTCCCGTGCATGATGCCAACCATTATCTAGTGACAAGTCATAAGGAGAAAGAGGCCAATAGTATAAAATAAAAAAAAGACTGGTGATTGACAACACTTTGTTGTATAGTATAGGGTGGGAATAGGATAGGATACATGAGGGAGGTAATGAAACCAAAATTGAGGAAAATTATCATAAAAATTGCTCTCTCAAGGATACAATGAGTAGGCCAAAACATTGCATAATATATGAGAGGTTAAGGAGACATGCACAATGATGAATCTTAACTAGGGTGGATTCCTATCCAATGAGGCCCTAGTTTGAGACAAAAATATAGAGGGGACTAAGCCTCAAATTAAGAAACAAAAATGAAACCAACTAGAACCACATGTAATGTGTGGTGCAAGGAAGGAGAGAAATAGCATGGAAGAAATCAATAGGTGTAATTGGAACATAACCAAAGGTATAAGGTTTCTAATTTGGATTCTATAGAGAATGAAATGAAAGGTAGGAATATGAATGGAAACACACATGCAAAATATTGCAGGGAACATAGTAATACAATGAGAACTAGATTCTATTAATAAATGAAATAGGAAAAGATTGTGAAATGCAAAGAAATAAAAAATAGCAAGAATGGTGGTAGATTATCTTTGAAGAGAGAGGTATCGGCTATGATCATTTGCAAGAATAAATTACAAGAGGAAGAAATGAAATCTTAACATAAATGACTAAATCCTAAATATCCAAAACCCTAACCCTAGAAGACGAAGTACCAAAAGGATTGTGCTCCGAGGTGGCTAGTTGATACATCAACTTCTCGGGATCACACTTTTTGCATACAATCTTTGTTTGGGGTTCACAATAGCATCCTAGAATGATATCATTGAGAATTACAATTTTTGGTAGGCCTAAGAAGGACATGGTCACCCCAATCCCCCAAATGGCCTAAAAACATTGTTTAAGGCCTAAAACATTTAGGACCTGAAAAACTATATATAAAGAAACTGCAAAGATGGAAAACCATGTTGAGTTAGTGGAAGTAGTGGGTGGCCAATGATGTCCACCTAGATTGGTCCTCCATCCTTAGGAAACAATGGTCCCTATTGCATCAAGTTCCTTAATTAGATGGGGAAAATTTTGCTGAATTTGACTCCTAGTGAGACACTTTCCTTGGTGAAGAAGTTGTATGACTTTGAAAACTTGATATAGTTCTATATTATATTAGCGAGTTCCCTTTGTATTGGTGTCCATGATCCGATCCACTGTAGCCTTCTCAATTAAGTTAGGATTTATTTATGTAGGGGACAAATTCTCAACCACCTCCAAGGTGTCCAATAGGGGTGGAAAATATGGTCAAATTAGCTCCACATTAAATATTAGGTGCAAATCGAGGAAAGGGGGAATACTCAATTCAAAAGAATTGTCACCAAAAACAATTGTGATGGTGTAAGGCCCATATCAAACTAGTATGATATTCCTGTGGGGGCCTATGATGAAATCTTTCTATAAATGCAACCACACCTTATCACCAACCTAAAACTTGTGTGGAACCCGATTCCAGTCATGTCAATACTTGAACTTAGAATCAACTTTCAGTAGGATATCATGAACCTATTAATGGATGTATTGGATCTTTTCAAAAAAATTGGTTTCTCTTTCTACCTTGTCTTGAGCATGGGAGGACACTTCTTGCGAAGATGAAATGGGTAGAGCTACATTAATGGGAGCCAATAGCTAGAACCCCAAGCACACCTAAAAAGGGTTATGGGAAATAAAGCTATGGGGGGCTCTATTGTAGCTATTTTGAACATATGGAAGGAATCCCATGTACATGGATTCTTGGATTTGTACATGCATAAGATATTCATAATCATCCTATTGACCACTTCTATTTGTCCATCTATTTGCAGGTGGAAGGAAGTCGATTTGGTTAGCTTAGTGTCCATCAGAGACCACATGCCAGACTAGAAGGTACCAAGGAACCTACTATCCCTTTCTAAAATAATGGTCCATGGTAGCCCAAAGTGAACCCAAAAAAACTCAAAGAATAGATGAGAAGTGGCTTCAATAGTGATACTCTTCTTACATGGTGCCAAAATGGCCATCTTAGAGAACATATCGATAACCACAAAGACATAATCATTAGCATGCTTGGTGGAGGGAAAAAATAACATATAATCCATGGATACTAACTCCCTGGGATTGTATGGGGTAGCTTGAGGAGTGTACAACCCTTGCTTCTTGATGTCAGGTTTATAAATTGCACACGAAGTGCACGATTTGATATACCTATATATGTCCTGTTGGAGTTTTTTCCATTATAAACAATTCTAAAGTATCGTTACTGACTTCTCCAAACCGAAGTGCCCTACCACCTGATTGTAATGTGCCTCCAAAATTATCTTTTCTTTCTCACTTTAAGGAACACAGACATGGCCTAAACAACACAAAATTTCATCCCAGAGGTGAACATATAGAACTTGTTTACCTATGCCTAACGTCTTATATGTAGCAGCGAAGTCATGGTTTTTGTCATATAATAGGGGACACTTGGAGGTATCATGCCCATAACAGTTGAGAATTGTGGTTAGCACCAAAAATGGGGGCCAATAGAGGTAGTCTACAACATGGTTTTTGTTTCCCTTCTTGTACTTAATGTTCAAGTGGAATTGTTGCAAGTACATGGACCACTTTTGATGATGATAATTTTGTAACTTTCCTTTTGTATGCATGAATTGCAGAGGATTATGATTAGTGTGGATGATCGTTTATTTTCCTAGAATATAACAATTCCACTATCAGAATGCCTGCACAATGGAGTACACCTCCTTGTCATAGGATGGATACCCGTGAATAATATCAGAGAGTGTCTCGCTTTGATAGGCCACTGGATGCCCATGTTGAGTGAGGACTACATTGATATCATAGTTGGAGGCATCTACCTCAATATCAAATGGATGTTGCAGGTCTAGTAGAGTGAATAATGGTGTTGGGTAGAGGTCGTGTTTCAGTTCCTCAAATTATTTTTGTTATGACTTGAACCGGGAAAAATTGGATTTAGCTCCACTCTTGGTCACTTGGATTAAGGGACAAACAATATGAGATAACCCCAACATGAAACTATGGTAGAAGTTTTCAAGGCCTAAGAAGATGTAGAGCTCTATTAGAGTCGTCAAGGATGGCCAATCGTGAATGAATTGGATATTGGCTAGGTCCACTTGTACCCCATGTTCATTCATGATGTATCCTAGATACTAAATTCTCTACATGCCAAATGATCATTTCTCCACTTTAGAATATAACTTATGTTGCTACAGAATGCTTAGCATCTGCTAAATGTGTCGTGAATGTTCTATCCAAGTTCTATGGAAGATGAGGATGTCATCCAAATTTACAACCACAAAAGAGTTTGTGAACAACCACAATATATCATCCATCATCCTCATGAATGTCGTTGGAGCATTAGTCAAGCCAAAAGGCATGACCAACCACTTAAAAAATCCTTCTTTAGACTTGAAGGTGGTCTTACATACATCAGTTTGTTCAATCGAGACTTGGTGGTAACCTAACTTTAGATTGATTTTACTAAAGAACTTGGAACCCTTAAGTTGATCAAGAAGATCCTAATCGAGGGGATTGGATATCTGTTCTTCATAGTGATTTTTTTTAGGGTTCTGTAATCAATACAAAAGCACCATGTCCCATCCTTATTTTTCACCAATACAATTGGGCTTCCACAAGGCGAGGATCTTGGTCAAATGTGGCCCTTTTGGATGAGCTCATGAATTTGATGTTTTATTTCCTCATTCTCCAGAAGAGAGTGTCTATATATTGGGCCATTAGGTAAAGGAGAACCAGGTGTCAAGTCAATTGAATGTTTGACCTAATAGTGAAAAGGTACCCCCATAGGTGAAGTGGAGATATCTTTGTATTCCTCTACAATATTTATTCTAATGTGTAGAGAGGCCCCATTCATTAGGGGAATTTTGAGGTAAAAAATGAGCCTAAAAAAATGTACAATCAAAATCAACTTTAAAAGAACCAATAGGATTCAAGATGATAATGCCAACCATAAGGGTAAATATTTTTGTTGGGTAAGGAAGGAAACTAATTTTTTATTCAAATTTTCGACTTATCTCCTTATAGGTTTACTCAAATATCAAGTCTAGGAACTGATTGGATGTGGAATTTCCACATCCAACGAGATCCTACACTTGATATTTGAGTAAACCTATAAGGATATCAACTCGAAAATATGATTAAAAAAGTGGTTTCCTTCCTTTCCTTTTGAAAATTCATAACTCTTATTTTATTATTTTCCTTAGGAGGCCCATTTTTTACCTCAAAATTCCCCAAATGTTGAGATGTTGGCGGTTGTTGTGACCTTCTATTTACCTTCCGATCGAACCATGAAGAGGATTTTTTTTTTTTGGTTTGAGAGATTACCTTTTTCTTTGCCGAGATCAAGGAAATTGCAGTGGTTGGGACTACCTCTTATACCCTATAGAGTTGCCGTCCCAAATTACCAATGACATTACAAGGCCTAGAATCATAAACAAAATGTCGTTTCCACATATAGGGTTGTCCTAAAATAACATAACAAAATTCAAGTGGGTAAACATCATACAATACCTCATTTTTCAAGGGCTTGACTCCATAGGATAGGTGACATTATTGGTTGATGCATAGGTCTCATTCTTGGCTCAACCAATCAATGGTGTATGATTGGGGGTGTGGCATTGTAGACGACTTCAATATCTTGATGACCTCATTTGAGATCAGGTTCTTTCAGCTACTGATGTTAACAAATAAATGTAGTGGAGTTCCATTCATCCACATCTGTGAATGGAAGAGGCACTCCCCCTCCTCATGCTTTTATGACTTGATATTTACAGTTGTAATGGTAGCACTAATTTCTTCATCAATGATTCACTTTCCTTTATCCTACTTTGAATCAAAGTCTGATCCATAGTCTGATTCTTTTACTTTTAGCTTGACCAACAATTATTGTTTCAAGTGACATTCATTAGTTTTGTGCTAGGGGATTTTGTGGAATTCACACCACTTTATAGTTTCCTTCTTTGAATTCTTGTTTCCCTTCTTTGCCTGTGGCTTGGATTGGTTGTCTTGAGGTTGGATATCATTACTCTATCCTTTGTTGTATGAGTTGGAGCCACCTTTTCAATGCTTTAGTTGAGGTGTATTTGCATAACCAAACTTCCACTTGTTCCCATGCTTAAATTTCTACTCAATTTTCATAGCATATCGATAAACAACTCCCAGTGAGGATATTTCCAATAAATCCATCTCTATTTGGATGTACCTATGTAGAACAATGTGGTACTTCAAAAATAGGTGGAAATTGAAGTCTTTGATACCCATATTTGAGCACAAGGTATGGAATATATTAGTGTACTATGGCACCATATGGTTTCTCTCCTAACATAGAGTTGTCCATCTTGTGTACTGGTCATTATAGTTCTCAATAGGGTATAATTCCTCCTTGAGGGAATAAACAAAAGTCACCCAAGTGGGTTCTTTCCTAAATTTTTTAGACTCATATCCATCATGTATTTCCCAGAAACCTTCCCACCAATATTTTACATGGGGAAGGGCCTTAATGAGTGAAAAAGTGATATTTTAGATGTCCAAAAATTCTTGAATTGAGTAATAACCCTCTAGTATATTTAACCATTTCTCCAAAGTATTTGAATCTATATTTCCTTCAAATAAAGGAATGTCAAAGTTAATTTATACCTTGAAGGGTGGCACACCGCTGAAATGGTTGCTTGTTGAAGTTTTATTAGCCACCATTAGCAATCATTGAAGGATATGGGTGAAAATTTCCATAATGTCATTCCTCTGTCACACAAGGGATTCCTTGAGAAACAAATTGATATGATCTCCTTCTTAATCATCTCTCTTTTCATCCACCATGGGAGGCCACTTGGGATGGAACGTGTGGTATTCCCCATATAAATTAGTTCAAGACCCAACTCTTTATACCTTAACCTCGTCGGGGACATGAACTAAGAAAAAACAAATAGAAGATTGTTGTTAATCCCTAGACAAAGCATAATGTTATGTATAAAATCCCTTATTAAACCCATATATATTTAATTGTTACATTTCTAGTGTTATATTAGTAGGTCAATTAGAACCCTAAATGGTATCCTTTCATTATAATTGTACTCTTTGTCTCCTATATATATACCAAGGAGACCTAGTCTTAGGATAATTATATCTCATATCATATTTTCTTCTGAATTAGATATATTATAAAAGGCATTTTCCCTGTCAAAGTGGATTGTATTCATTGAATTTTTATCCTTTTTAAGGCGTTGGATCATAACATTTGGTATCAGAGCTTACGATCCTAGGGTTTCACTCCTCTAACCGAGACACCTTGGAATTTCCATTATAAATTTTTTTTGGGATGTTTCAGACCGTGAATTTTGAGGATACTGAGGTGAAATACCAAGGTACAGGTAGTAAAAATTTCAAGTTCTGGTTCCTTATAATGTAAACATCAAAGGATTAAGAAGTGATTTATGTATTTATTAAAACACAAACGAGTGTATTTTGTTTTTTCAAAATTTCTAGTTGTCTTTAATATTTGCCATATAACCTCCATTTTGGACAATCTACAAGAAATATAATGGTGCACTTGTGTGGCTGAATCGAGAATATTTTTATATCAAATAAGAGTTATCTTTTCATGCTTCATATTATGAAAAATATTTTTGGTATTCCTTGGTATAAGTTCTTGTGCTCTTTGCAGTAAGTTAGTAAAGATTGTAGGGATTCCATTGTGAATGGAAAAATAGTAGGTAGGTAGAGCTGAGCTTCAACAAAGATATAATGGAAAAATGTACATATTCACAATTGGACATAATTGATCAAGTCCCTTTTGTTATAATATTGAGACATATGAATAAACATACAACAATATTAAACAACAAAACCTTTATCGGTCTATCCTTCTATCGATACAACAACATATAATCAAAATAAGAAAGAGATGAGATAAAAAAGGAGTGTACACTAGATATACGTGGTAAAGACCTAAAATGGGGGAAAATCCATGGGAAGGTATCACCTTCTTTATTCTTTAGAACTATCCAATCTTACACTTGATCTCCCACACATCACACTCCATCTTCACATCATTCCAATGTATATGATTACTATATGATCCTTCATTTCAATGTACCTCATGGGTCTCTCTTACCTCTATTATATACCAAGAGGTATGGAGGAATTAAATCCAAAAAATCATGTGGGATAAATGTAATTTCACCTCTTTACATAATGAATGGTAACAAGAGTATATTACTTCATGATGCATGTGGGGTGAATATTTTACATAAGAGTAGACATTATTACCTTCCAAATTAATACATTCTAACAATACCACACAAGTCATCATTACATATTCCAACACCTTTGGTTGTATTTGTTTTGTGGTAATGCTTCTAAATTTGTGTGGTGTATTAGATGATATTCATAAATAGGTTGGAGCAAGAAGGGTGTAGCAAGGGGTCCATTTGAGCCATACATAAGGTCAAATTCTATTTATTTTACTTACAAAAAGATATGGATCACCCACATGAACAGAATCAATAAGAAGTCACATTCTCATATACAGATATGATATGCATTAATTGTTAAAAGGCCCAAGAAGGAATTTTTTCCTATGTTGGAAAAAGCTATCCAATGTTGTATAAACCATACATCTATAAAAATTGAGGGAATTTTGATTTTTTTTTATTCAAGTATGAATAAGAGAATCAATCGGAATAATGTTGTAGAGGCCGAGGAGGAGATTAGTGCTTGTGAATAAATGGTTACTGAAAGGAATTATTTTTACATAGGAAACAAGTACAAAATAGTGAAATTTCTTAAACAATGTTTAGTAGAAATGTGGAGGAGTTTTTGTGTTGGAAATATGAGTGTAGGGGACATTTCAAGTCGAATTTCATAGGTATAAAAGGTTGAGACAACAATTTGAAGGCCCGTCAAATAAAAATTGTATGTTGCAAATGCATGGGAGGATCATTCTCTTTCCTTTTTAGGGAGATATTAAAAATATATGAAAGGTTATGGATCCATTCACACTTCCTTTGGAATAAAATAAAATATGACTTGTTGAGAAAGATCATCATTCATAAGATTGAAAAACAACATGCACATATTCACCATCTATTCAAAGCCCTATCCTCATTTCTTCTTGAGATAGAGATTAGCAGAGGATTTGATTGAAGGGAAGTTTGTAGGAAACAAAGTTATAGGAAAAGTAATATTGTTTCTGCCTCAGGTAGAGTAGATCAATTCATAGTGATTTTTTCTAATAAAACTAGTGTGTTCATTGCTGAAGAAAAAATGACATTTGACAGAATGAAAGTGGCATACCATTTTCCCTAAGATCTGTCACATGGAAACATTAGAAACAAACAATTTCTCTATTGTGACCATTTTAATGGAATTCAACATGGGTCATTAGAGAATGATATATCAATCCACACTAGAGATTAAATTTTTTCCTGTAAGGGATGAAGGCAATATGCAGGAAAAGTTTGTGTTGCATGTTGAAATGAATGAAAAAGGGGTTCCATCAAATGTTGCGACATACACTACTCTTGTCGATGGGATATGGAAAGAGGGAAATGATGATCAAGATTTTGAGCTATATGAACACCTGTTATCCAAGGGTATTATGCCTAGCATTGTCACATATGTTGTGATTTTAAATAGATTTTCTAAGGAAGGGAAACTAGAAGAGGCCAACCTATTCCTGACTAAAGTGTTTGGAAGGGGTTTAGATCCTAACGTCATTATTTACAATACACTGATTGGTGGATACTTTGGGGAGGTAATTTGAAAGAGTCACTTAGATTCCATGCTAATTTCACAAACAAGAATTTATCATGTTGTCTCATCAAACATTGGAGTTGTTTCAGTGTCCTCGATTCTTTTATTACAAGAGACTGGCCAAATATATGAATGGAATTTCTACTACCTTCCTTCAGTTTTCATATTATGTTTTGTTGTGATTGATTTCATCTTATCAAGCAAGGTTAATCCCTTCATAGCTATGAAAGGATTGGTCTCTGAGCTCGATGTAGAAGGTTCTCACGAAGAAAAAAAATTTGACATATTAACAAAAGTTGTAACTAAAAATGAAGTGACAACATTGAGTCAATTCATAAACCTACTACCACCACCTTGGTGATGATGGTGTTTTATCCTTAGTATATTGGGTAATGTTACACAAAGAAAAAAAAAATGGACAAGTGAATAAAAGAGTGTGAAGATAAGATAGTGTTGTTGGAAAACAAAGTATTCTATTATAAATAGTTCATTGATTGTTTCTTTGAACGTCAAAATGAATAAAATAATGTAAAAAAATGAATTTTATCAAAGATATCAACTTTTAAATAGATAGATATAAAATATTTCAAATTTACATAATCACATTCAAGCCTAGAAGATATCGAATGAGAAAACACAATTACAATTTGACTCCATCAAAAGATGACTATATCTTGGGGATATTCCTCTGGAATCCCCCTCATTAAATGAGAAGGATATGATTCATATTGAATATGGCCTTATATATTATAGGGATTTGGCCCAAATTACATTAAAAAAAGTTCAACATGAGTTGGCAGAATATGCCACAATGTAGCAAGTGATATAAAATATTGCAAAAACTACCACCTCCCTTATTTTGGATCAAAAGATCGTGTTTTCCCTTAGGATGATGCATTAAATACCTTTGAAGACATTAAATCTTGCAAAAAAATTCCACCTCCCTTATCTTGGATCGAAAGATAGTTTTTTCCCTTACGGGGATGTATTGAAGACCTTTAAAGATGAAATTCAAAAGAAAAGTAAGACATTCGTTCACTTCTCAACATCAATAAGGCCCGCATGAAGAGATACATTGAATATCCAATTAGGGATATTACATTAACTAAGACCTTGTTAACAAATTTAGAGAAGTTAAAAAATGAATCAAAGTATAACTTCCTTCAAACATCCTCTCAAACAACATCGTTTTCCTCAAAGTAATATTATTAAGAAACATTTTGAGGCACGGAAAGATTATATTGAAAATTATAGAAAATAAGAGGAGAAAGCATCCACTTATAATTATAGAAAATAAGAGGAGAAAGCATCCACTAGCCAAGTGGAGGATACCAACAATCAAGGGAGATGAAGTTCTTTTCCTCCCATACCCTTTTGTATAAATAAAGTGAATGATAAATAAAGGGGGATTTTTTTGTTGACATTGTAAATTGTCTTCAAGTTAATTGAAAATCCAAAAAACTGACCAAGTTTTGAAGACTTGTTTTAGTGTTTTCTATTATATGGTTTTGTTATTTTAATTTTTCATACTAGAGTGATTGTAAAAAAAATATTCTATTGCAAAATTTTCTTATTATTATTATTGTTTTTTCAATAGTTGCTAACTTGTGAATGTAAGATTATAATCAGTAACGTAAATAAAAACTAATCTTATTTCATCGTTGATTATTTATATATTTCTATTATTAATACAGAGTAAACTAATTTATGTTTTAATGGAATATCTACCTGTTGGTTTCATATTCCTTCTTTGTTCCAAAAATCCTATCTATTTAATATTAGGGATGCATTTTTATTTAGATTTAGAATTGTATTGAACACACATAATGTTAGGGTCCTAACCCACACATAGGTAGATTAATATATTCAGATGTAATAAAGGTCAATATTAATAAGGCCTTTCAATAAAATAGAATAAGGCAGATGTAAGAAAACCTAATAGAAGCTTCTGCTTCTAGAAGGATCTTCCTCTAGATGCTTCACTTGATAGACATATTTAGTATAAATAAGGGTCGAGGGTATGAAAAACCTAGCTTGGAGATTATTGTAACAGAGCACTGCTCGATTGGAGGTTGCCCCCTTGAAGAGACCTGTGAACATTTCTTTCTGAATCAAAGTGCTATTTCTGTTGTTGTTCTTATATCATTTTTGTGTTATTGTGGAGATTATGCTGGATATATTACTGTTATTTTGCCAGTTCTATCATTTTATTTATGTTCTGCATATTTATTATATCTGGTATCTTGCACATAATTTAATAACTGAACACAAAATCTAATATTAGTAGCCAAGACATTAAACAAAAGGAGTTTACTATCCCAAATAGAGAGAAGGATAATTGGGATTTATCTTTGGGTGAACTACCTTAATTTGACGATGGACATTTGTCCATGTCAACATTTCCCCACCCAAGTTCAAATCCTTCTTGTGATGTGTTTCACTCTTTGTGAACCTATAATTTTTGCCGAGGATATTATCCATGAAGAATATCTTACCCTTGTTTATAGGATGGAGGGAAAGGTTCTTGGTTATATGTAAAACAAAATCCTGAACTTATGATCCAATGTATCATTTTGTGGAGGAACATATTTGAGTGTTTTCTAATTCAAATCTTTAAATGTTTGTCCTTGGATGCAGAAAATTCTCTTCTTGAGTGACTACATTAACTTTAGATAGAGGATTGAACATGTGATGTTTTATCCACTTCTAATGGTTAGGAGATATGTTGAAGGTAAAAATGATTATGGGGTAGGTAAAGTCCCTCAGGATAGGCCTGCAAAATCATATCGTCTTCACTATGATTTAATGAGCTATCAAATCCAATGGAATACTTACATCTAGGTCAAATTACTTGATTGATTTAATTGTTAGTTTTCATAGCTGCAGCTTCCCACATGATGATTTGAACAACATATTTGATGTTAGCATCAACCCAAAATATTTGTGTTTCTCATAGTTGGTCGTTCTCTTTTGAAATAGGATTACCATCCATTTTTCTAACTATTGAACTTGATATTATTGTGATATTGCTAATCTCATTGGCCAAACAACTCATGGAAGTTCTCTACATTTATACACTCTTTAACTATAATTGGTTTCCAATATACATCTACTTGCCTTGGTGCAGAGCTTTTAGTTGTGCACATGAAGTGACTGGATTGTATTCTTGTATATTTTGACTATAAATATAGAGCCTAATTCCATGTTATTTATATCACCCCTTATTTTGGGGATTTTTTAATTCTATGAGGTATTATTTTCAGCCTTATTTATGATACTACAAAGGCTCTGTCTTCTTGTTTCAACCCCCATGTATCCAAAATGATACTTTTCAGCCAATATCCATTGTTGCAAAGCCACTAGGATGAAAAAAACTAATATCCTATACAATCATCCCCACTACTTAATTTTGACCTCATATATAGGTAATCAAGAGGCATTTGCAATATGTGTGATGCATGTGAGAAATTGAAATTGAGTTTGACATTTACATGGGGACTCTAGTGAAAACTCATAACCTTACTATTCTTGTTGATTTTATTCATCGCCTCACTCATCATATCCAACTTGATTAGAAGAGAAATATAAATTAGGAAAATATATAAGCTTTTATTAATAAGAAGCCAATGTTATATAGATTAGATTGTATTTCCTATTAAAGTTTACTTTTGTTATTTATTACAATAAGACATTTCATGTTCCCATATTGGATGGAATCTTAATTGTGGGTAAATAAGCTATGAAATAATCTTGTACAAAGCCCATGCTCACTCTTAGGAACTCCAAGGAAATACCATCTTACTACTTTATGCCTTTCTTAGTTGTATTATATACTTGGCAATGCTTACCAACATAACATTGTTGTTTAGGGTTCCATCACAACTATCTTTAAAGTAGAATTTTCCTTGGGTTTTATCAGTGGTTATATACTCCACCAATTTTTCTAATATGCTCATTCATTTGTCAATCCAAGTGCTCCATGATCTAAGGACTAGAAAAAATATTCATATGGGTTAAGTTGGGGTAGAGTTTGGTGTGTATCTATTAGTTCCCATTGATCTTCAAGATCATCATCATATTCACAAACTGAATATTGTATTTGTGAGTTTGAATTATCAAGTTTGTTATTAATTTATGGAATTTGACACCTTCTTTACTTTAATATTTTATGACATTTGTAGCTATTGCAAGAGATTTTTTTGAAAGTTTCTTCTTTATTATCGCTATTTTCTTGGTGACTTAAATAGTTTTCTCACTCAGCCTTATCCTTTAGTGGGGGTGAGGGATCCTATTTTCTTCTTCATGCCTTATTTAACACATTTTAGGTGCCGTAATTATCTATTTTTGGGCATGTTAGATTTTTGATAAATACAATGAACACTAAATCAAATACAAGCTCACTACTTGAGGTACTTATAGTGAGCTCGAAGATGAAATCATAATGTATCCTAGAGACTGCAACAAAAGACTAATTAAATTCAATAGACCATGTCCCTATTATTATGCTACCATCCACATACTGATTGTATAACGGGTCCTTTAATTTAGCGTTGAGGACCTTGACACTACCAAATCTTTAAGACCACTCTCTAAGAGTGTAAGATTTATCATCAAACTCTAATGCATTAGCTAGACATTATAAAAATAAATAACTTGGTATAAAAATATTCATAGGAAAAACTTATCTAAAGAAACACTTGAACTAGGATATGGGAGGATGATTTCATACTCATAAAATTGATATGACCACTCTATGCTATGAATTGCCTCTCTTAATCCTAGTCAACTAGCTTACCCACTTTGATCTATAAACTCCCCACAAATATCCTCCTTCTTAATTTCTACCTCTAAAACTTATCCATTTGAGAGAAACCATTTTCATTAGGTTTTAGGTAGCAAGGAGTGTGGATCTTATAGAAGAGGAGATGAGATCCACATTTTACTCTACCTACTTGTCAAAAGTTAAAAAAATTGGTGCAAATGAAAAGTTAAGTGAACCATTAGTGCACACAAGGTTGTTGAACTATTCCATGTGAAAATTGATTTTAGTCTCCCAACCAATATGTTGTGCAAGGTCATCCTAAGCCAAGAATAAAAGATTTATTCAATTGTAGTTGTTTCAGAAATTTGTGAATGAGTTGTTAACATGGATAAAATAGATAGAGGAAACATATTTATGTGGAAATGTAGACTTAAATTAAATCTTCACATAATAATAAGTTGCTAAATTTAACACAAGTTGTTAAAGATACCTTCAAGTGTCAATGAGTAAAATATTCCCTCCATTGTTCATTTTAAGAGAACTACTTTTGTACCCCTCAAAATTGAAGTATTGGTTTGTGTATCTTGGTGCATTATCATGTATTTTTTTCAATTGAATATTTTTAATGTTACTCCATGGATTCAAAGTTTGAGCTAAAAAAAACCATAGGCCCAGTGAATTAAGCATGTAGATGCTTTCCATGTTGTGGAAAATCTTGTACAATATCATCAGAGTGTATGATCTCTAAAATAGGCTTTGTAGTTTATGTTCTATTAAGAAGTTCTTTATGATGTTGTGTGGAAAATATATCCAAGCCATCAATAAGAGACTTCAGATTTAATTTAACTAATACCTCAACAAAGAATATATTTATGCCTATTCCATGTGACATTGTGAAAATTTGAGACCTTGTGGATTGGTTGTTATTTAATGTCATATTACTTATATTACTATGTTGTTGATACCACGCTACTTATTTTTATAAAAAAGAAAACATTAGGCCTTATTTACTTTTCCAAGTAGGCTCTTGGCCTCTCAACTATGTTATTAAACCATAAACTAAGATCAGTCTCCCAACCATGATCAAAAGAATTTTTTTCAGTTGAATAAAAATTGAGTCTGAGACCTCACCTATATCAACCATAACATCTCTCACACAACTACTCTATGCCCAAATTGAAACTAAGTGCCTTACCTAAGTTACGATCCAAGGCCCCAACTTGGCACTATATATCATTTCCAAACACGAAGTATGCAACACTTTCCTACCTTTCATAACAACTCAATATCTAATCCCATGACCCATGGCCTTGTTTTCTCATTGGAAATAGTATTATTTTCCTTCATAAATACAAGTTCCATTAACACATGTTGCACGTGGGATCTGCTTTGAATTCCCTTGGGCATAATGTCTAAACCATCATATAACCCTCTAACAAGGATTCAATCATTACTATCGTATGCTTGAGAAAAGTTTGTGTATGGATTTCATAACAATACATATATTATTTTTATTCATGTAAGAATTTGGTGGTTTTCCTTTCGGGGGTGTATGTCCTCTATAATATTTGGGTTACACACACACGCATAAACAAACACTGACACACACATCTATATATATATTATAAAGGACATATAGATACAAATATTTAATTATTGGTAGGAATTTTACTAATTTTACATTTTTTTTTCATGCGGGTTACACTTCTTGTTTCTAGTTTGACTTGAAGTCTTAATTGTGGAATATTGAGTGAGATGTCAAATCCAAATTGTGGGAAGAAAACATCAAGACAGATAAATTTATTATCACACTTTCAAAAAACTTGTAACACCCTAGTTTTAATCCCCGAGAATTGTAATTATACATATATGCTATATAGACTGGTGAGATAGATAGTATGGATGAGGGAAAATATATGTAAATTGTATATTAAGGTTAATAATAAAAAACACATCACTGGCTACAATACGAGAGGGACAAAATATTGCAGTACTATGACTCCATGAGAGATAATTGACTTATCCCATTGGTTGACCCAACCTGATGGCTGACTGGATGAACTATCTAGTTAACTGGCTTGACTATCTAGTCGATTTGCTTGTCTATCTAGTTGATTGGCTCAACTGTCTAGTCGAGTTGTTTTTTAGTCCACTAAAATATTGCCTTGTTCAACCAAAGTCTAAAGTAATATTATTTTATTAATATTTATATGTGAGAGGGGATTAAAGGGGTCCCATAGGGGATAGCGTAAAAAACATATTATTTTATTGTCCACTTAGTAACTTACCTTAAAGTATGCTAATGTACAAATCATTATGGGAATGTGTGCCAAGGCACTAGGTGGATTTCCTTGGGTGCCAAGTGGAAATTTCAAAACATGCATACTAATTCCCTCGATTTGGGGAATTCGACCATCATTCTACTGGTTCATTACTTGGACTATGTTCACTCTCTGATTATGAATGGATTTCTCTATTAACATGTACCAAATTAGAATATAATTTCTGTGAGGGGAGGCTAGGGATGCTTTTCACATATATTTGATACTAAATTGCTTGTAGTCATGAGCATGGGATTGTTATGATTGAGACTTCATAGGTAGGATTTTCTAGAGCCTCCAACATTGAGATTCCTGGATAGTATGCACTGTATCTATGAAGGGGGTGAGGATTTCTTGAGGGACTATAGGGTAGAGAAGGGGATTCCATCCTTGGGGTGGTGCAGATGGGGAAGAGAGATGGGTGGTGGAAAAGGCTATAGGAGTATGTATGCGGTTATTTGTTGGGTATTGGGCTATGTGAGGGAGTGTAGCAAGCCATATGAGTCATTTTTCCTTATGAAATAATATCCCCAACTCAAGGGTGGCATACTATTGAGAGGTCTGGAGAAGTAGAGCCTATGGTTGGGAGGAATGTTCTTTGTATGCGACCAATTGGTGATATTTCTTCATAAGATAAGTGTTATAGTTTCTATGTTATCTTATGATTTATTTCTATGTATCTTACTATTAAATAAGTTGATATTGTCAATCAATTACATGTTGTTATAATTATGTGTTGTTACTAGTGAATTGCATGATTTTTTTATATCATTTTGCATACATATTTCTTTATATAACTAGATAGGGAACATATTGGTATCAAAATTGGTAATTATGGTAATGTGAGATGGGTGGAATAAAGTTTTAAAATGTATAATATGTTATATAGTAGGAATGGTAGTAATGTGTCAACATAGAGCTCTGTACGTTACAAATTGGTATCAAAGTGAGCTACAACACTAGGATTGTATGGGCCAGACATCAAATTGTAGAAATATGATTTTGAGTATGACTATAGGCTATTTGAGAAAGTCTGTTGGATGAAATTAGTGAAATTGATCCAAACAATCCCAATTTCTAGAGGAAATCAGTGGAGAAAGTGATTAAGGTAAGACAAATGATATATTGCATTAGTCAACCAACTCGACTACCTAGTCGGCTTGTATTTATAGTCAACCGATGTATATCTTTGGTTGACCTGACCCGACAATCAACCAAATCGATTGCCTAGTTGACTTGTTTTTGTAGTCAACTGATGTTTTTTTTTGGTCGACCCGACCTAATAGTCAACCGACTTTACTGGTTATTCAACTTGTCTTTACAATTGACCGACATATGTATTTTGTCAACCTGACCCAATAGTTGACCAACTCAAATACTTAGTCAAATCATCTCTATACTTAAATTCCATATTACAATGACTAACTTCCTAGCTTAGTTGATTGCTTGGCCTAGTCGACTAGTTGAATAAACCCTCCAACAAGTACAATACTGGAAAGTTGGTTCATAGGAGAATATGTCTAAGGTTTCAGAAGAGGGATTAGTCCATCAATGTTCTTTAGAAATCAAGAGGAGAACTATGTCAACAAAGATAACCATGTTTGGAGCCAAAATATTGTTTTGGACATAATATGAGTAGAAAAGATCAAATTTAGATGAAATTTCATGGGTATGTCCACAATGAAGAAGACTACAAATCACTGGCCAATTCTACTCCAGATTTTTGAAAATTGTTAATTAGCCTTTTTTTAAGAATGTGATGGTACTCCTTGACATAGGCTTGATGATTTGATAAAATGTTTGTAGTGATTTGGGGAAGAAGACATGAAAATTCCCACTGGAGCATTTGGCCAAATTCTAAGGGGTTTGGAATGGGGATGTGGAAAAATGACAAAATCCACTATGCCAAGAGACATTTTAGGGATTTTTGAGATCTTCTAGGTAGGAAAAGGGGGACCAACAAAAATGGAATTTTTTTATTACTCAACATTCTACCTCAGAAATTTAGTTAACTTGGTCCTAGAAAAGATTTCCTAGTTATGCTCTGTTTGGGAGATAGCCAGTTTGGATAAAAATTCCAAGTCTAGAAAAAGTGTAAAAAGGATTAAGTAAATGATTCTAGATTGATGTAGAATTTGACTAGAGCATATAAATAGAAATATGAGAGTTTATATGTACTCACTATCACCTGTAACATTAGCACCCGATACACTTTTTTTTTTATAGTTTCTAACATATTTTCTCCCAGAGGTGGTAGAAGTTGGCTTCTGAGATTAATTATACCAGGGAGACGAGTGCACAAAAGGGGGTTAAAATGGTCGATTTCAGAGAGCCATAAATTTTAGCTCAAAACTCAGAATGAGACATGAGTGTATTCATTAGAAATATGATTTGAAAGTGATTACATAATTAATGAAAAATTTACCATATGCACAATTTCTAACATCATTGCTTGTATTCACATTGCTTGTAGAGTTCGTGTTACTTTTATAGAAAATCTAGTTTAGCTTGAGGACCAAGACCATGGAGGATGCTCAGGAAACCCACAACCATGAAGAATAAATGAGGGGTTTTAATATCATCATAGGAAATGAAGAAACATAATCCAATGGCCATAGAAGCCAGGTGGAGCCAGTAGTGTTGGTGGATATCATGAAGAGTCTAAAGATGGAAGTATAGAGCTATAGGGATGGCAATGATAGAATAATAAAATATCAAGAGAAACAAAATCATATAAACACTCAACTACTATAGAGACTAATCCAATTGCAAAGAAAAATTAAGGTTAAATCAAGAACAAGACATGACATGAGGAAGGACGTAGACCACATGCAAGAATGGAGAACTACAAAAGATATAAGCACTCAAGAAGTGCTTGTATAAATCATAGATTTCATCATTCACCCATTCATTCAATTGAGAAACTATATTCATCTAAAGAATAATAGAGCAGTTCAGAAATGTCTTGTCCTGTTAGGAATTAGAGGAGAAGGCATGGATTTGATAGTTTGCAAGGGGAGCTTAGGAAGCTTGAGCCACCAAATTTTTATGGAGAGAAAAATAAGGGAGAATATTTTGATACTTGGTTGCTTGGAATTAGAAAGTAATTCTAGTTACACAATTATTCATCCTATTTAGAAGCAAGGATTGGAATCTACCATCTTCAAGGGAAATATTCTATGTGGTGGGACCATATGAAGCAAGTCAAGTTCATTAATGAAAAGAAGGTAACTTGGAAGTAGTTTAAAAGGTATTTCCAATAGAAATACCTCTCACAACATTATTATGACAAGGATATGCAATAGTTCTTCAAACTCAAGCTAGAGAACATGACTATGGAAGAATATGAGAATAAATTTTTAGAGCTACTGAGGTATGTGGGATTCATCTATTAGGGACATAACCTCCTTAACCCCTCACGCAGATAACATAATATGTTTTCTATGTAATAAAGGATGACATTATTAAATTATTCCTATATAATAACGTGAACAAGTCTAATGTAAGAAGACTTGATAGAAGCTTCCGCTTCTAGAAAGATCTTCCTCTATAATGTTCTTTAGAAGATAGAATTAGTATAAATAGAAGTAGAAGGTGTGGGGAAGTTTTTTCTTGAGAGTTATTATAATAGTGATCTGCTCTACTAGAGGTTTCCCCCTCTAAGAGGCAAGTGAACTTGGATAAAGGTATCATTGTTGGTGTTGTTATTCTCTATATTTTATTGTTACATTGGTATTTTCTACAATATTTATGTTTATTCTTATTATAATACATTTGGTACTTTACAAGTGACATCAGAGCACTTTCATTTGTAGAAATTGTGGGATTTTGTTTTCTTCAGGGTAGAGATTGGTACTTCTGATGTATTTAAAGCATAGATATATGTCATTCAACAGGTAAAAATGTGGTTGGGGAAGACTACACATAGGAAATATCTAGATGGTTTCATGGGGTTACTAAAAAATAATAATTTCACCTTCTTGGAAACCCTTGTAACCCCTATTGGCACCCCTTCGATTAGTACCACATCAGACATAATTTATACATGGCCATCACTCCCAAATAATTTCAAGTATATTGGGATTCCCCTAGGTCTCCTAAAACTATCTCTAGATTGGTTGATCGACTGCCTAACTGCTATAGTGACACCGAGAATAGAACTCAGGAAGATACTCTCTAGTACTTGGGTAATCATGTAGTATGGATAAGGGTACAATCAAGCCTCCTTAGTTGGTTCCCTGAGATATTGGGCTAAGTACTACTATTCGACACCACACATATATCAGAGAGATATAACATAGGAAAAAAAATTGTTTGTAGGAACCATGAAAAACCCAACCCTTGGGAATGGAACATAACAAAAAAGGAACATAAGGGATATCTTGTCACGCAACCCTGCCTCTTGCATTTTGGTTGCGAATTTCCTACACAATTTTTCCTGTTAACAATTTGGGCATTTTGTTACTACAATATTCTTCGGGCTAGAGTATAACTCCGTAGGACTAAAAAAAAGGTATAGTGGTCTCGCCAACACCCTTATTCAGACCTATCCCATTGGATTATTCTCTTCACTCTGTTCGTCGTGGTACCTATCACTTTTAATATTTTTTTTCCTGTGGATCCACCCCCCTTCACGACACCCTTATTTACCACCTATCCCATTGGATTTATCTTATCTCCATGATCACAATGGTATATATCACTTATCAACCTTTTTTAGTGGACCCACTCCCCCTCATAGGCACAACTACTTTCCAAATGGCCACCACTCACAACCAAAACCTGCAAGATGAAACCAAACAAAATAAGGAGAACATCCAAAAAATGACTTCTGACATTTATTCCATCAATTCCAAATTTGAAATCTTCTAGGACCAAGTCAGGAACAAATTTGACTCTATCAATAAAATATTCATAGGAGAATTTGACTCCATCAATTCCACTCTCAACTAATTGTTGAACTGATCCTAGGGCCCTCCCTTATCTAAACAACTTTCACACTTAGATGGTGTTGAATCCTCCAATACTATGGATTTTCATCCCAAATACTTTCATCGTGACCCCCATCTTCCTATGGTTGAGGTCAATAAATTTGATCGCTCATATCACATGGGTTGGGTCACTCAAATGAAGATTTATTTTCTTTACATGGAATTACTAATGAGTTGTCCAAACTTTGTTATGGTGTTCTCTTTCTGGATCCTAAACATTGGTAATGGTAGTAATGGAATAAAAATGCATTCCATGGGGATTTTTATTGGACATGGTCTGTTGCAGAGCTTTATGAATGCTTTGACACAGACACCCACCACTTAGGTTATTTGACCAAGTTGAAACAATATGGCATAGTGGAAGACTTTATAACTTCCTTTGAGTACTTTTCTTTCAAAATCAAGGGCATGCGCGATGCCTTCTTCAAGGAATGATTTATTAGTGGCCTAAAGGATGAAATTTTCACCCAAGTCCTCATGGTTTTCCCCCATACATGGTTGGAATCTACTAAACATGCCAAAGAAGCACAATATATTGTCTCCACCCAAAATAGAAAACCCTACTTTATTCCTCGCCCTAGATCCACCAATCCTGCCCCTTATGCTACTCCTCTCAAGATCCATAAATTAAATAGGGTAGAAATGGTTGAACACCAACTCAAGGGCCTTTGCTAAAATTGTGATGATAAATCTTCTTTAGGGCACCAGTGCAAAGAGAAGAAGATTTTTATGGATATTTTTGAGGATGTTTTTGAAGAGGATTCTAATGTTTTACTTGTTGAACAAATACCCCAAGAAGATGATATTACTTCACCTTCTGACCCTACCAAATTTGAACAACTAATTTCGCTCAACAACCTCACTAGTTTCTCTCCCCCCCAAACACTCATGTTAAATGGATACATTAAACATAAGAAATTCATCATCCTAGTTGAAAGTGGCAAAACCCATAATTTTATTCATCGCCACATTGCCCAAGAAGTCAATTTCTATATCCATGTATTCAACAATATTCAGGTCATGATTGCCAATGGTGGTTCCATGAAATGTGGGGGGCTTTGCGAAAATGTTCACCTACAAATCGGTTAGTACGACTTGAAATCTTGTATGTTTTCTATAGAAATGGGTGGTTGTGACATAATGCTCAATGTTGAATGGTTACACACTCTCAGCCCCATTACCATGGATTTTAAGGACCTCACCTTTTGATTCCAATAGGAGGGACAACAATATAAGTTCCAAGGCATCACAGTAGGCTCATATGAGATCATCATCTTCCATCGAATGGAAAAGCTACTCAAAGAAGGTCATTCTGGCATTATTTCCCAACTCTATTCTATTCAAGACATTGAGACACCCTATGTGAATCCTAACCTCCAATATATACTCTCCCGACACCAAGCCATTTTAACACCCTCCATGTCCTTCTCCCTTCCCGTGATGTCCATGATCATTCCATTCCTCTAGTCCTAGGAAGTCTTCTTCCCAATATTTTCCCTTATTGTCATCCATTTTCCCAGAAAAACGAAATTGAGAAAATTGTTAAAGGATTGCTAGAAGTAGGTGTTATCCATCTGAGTACTTGATCCAAAATGGATCCAAGAACCAAAGTGGGTCCAGGAAGGCCTAAAAATCAAAGTTCTCAGAATCTCTTCAAATCAAATATGCGTGTAGGACTCATCGTTACAAACCCAACACAACTTGAACAAGCTCAAATGGACACCGTATGCAAAAGATATCACATTCTGTTCGTTTTTCCAAATAGGCAAAAATTTGCTCATTGTATAGTACGTATAGTGATGACGTGGCATCTGACCGTACATTTCGTACAGTCGTACAGTGACGTGGAAGGTACATTAGCATGTTGACTGGGTAGACAGGTGGTTGAATCATCGCTTGACAAGTGTCACCTAGTGGACGAATGTAATGGTGCCACGTGGCTCAGTCATGGGCTTCCATGTGGCACCCCTTCATTGGTTTGTTGGTTATGGAAAAAATTGTATGGATTCCATGGGATTCGAACCCGTGACCTCCAGCCTGGGCAAAAGAGTTTTGGTAGGGCCAGGATACCAGCCCTCTCACAGTGGAACTTAACCTCTATAGGCGCATTGTTATATTTAAGGTGTAAATATTGTTATGGTCGCGGAGTAAAGGGTCGGGGCTAGGCCTCAACCCACAGTCTTGTTGCATACCATACGCCCACATGTGGAGTGTTAAACCCCCGACGCATATACACCATACGATAAGGCAAGGCACGGGGGCCAGGGACCAACACTTAACCACCGCGCGACTAGGGGTATTACCAATGGCCAGGGCCGATCGACGGGGGCTTATCCATCCGATCGGGCCCTAGGTCCCATGTATGCACTGAAAGACCAGGAGCTAACGGAGGAGGGGCCAAGCGCGTAGATCCCTTTTGGATGGTGCTTGGATATATGGCCCATATGACTCTGCAAAAGGGGCGCACGCCCAACCTTAGGGGCTTAAATTTATTTTTTATATCAAAGTGGGTTTTTTAACTATATTATATGATTTTTAGTGATTTTTCAGCCTGTTTGGGGGGATTTTGGCCATTATTGGAGGATCTGGAGCTCTTTTTGAGGCCAGATCTTGGGAGGAAGTTGGGAGGATGTTACCAAACTGAAATATATATAAAACAAAGGTTCTTGGAAGCCTTGAATAGGTTCAGAATAGGAAAAATGCTGAAGAATTGTAAAGCAAAATCCATTTTTATGCAGGGAAGCCATTGAGGAGAGCAACTTTGCAGGCCATTTCTTGGATCTTCGTTCATCTGTCTTCAGTGTCGTCAGTTGTGTTGGATTCTTGAGATCTAGAAGAACACAACCAGATCATTTTGTAATCCTTTTGGCACTTTTATAATGTACTTTTGAATCTCTGGAGAGAAATAAGAAAGCCTCACCCACTGAGACAAAGGCCTGGAGACGTAGGCGATATCGCCGAAATCCGTTAACAAATTTTTCTATTATGGTTTGCTAATTCTTGTGCTTATTTCCAGATATGTATATCTTATTATGGCTTTCATGTTACATCATTAATTATTCCTCTTTCATAAATTTCTTAAATGGTTAATGAACTCATGTTTTAAAACTCAACCATAGTCTTTAAAAGATCTTTTCAGATTATGTGGTATCAGAGCTATTTGACGGTTGGTTTTTGAGTTTGCATGATTACCAGGGAAAATCTAAATCATGGTGAAGGCGAGCTTGTTGAAGAAAATCCTGAGATTGGATCGAGAAATATAACTTCTTAAAGTGAGAATATGGCATCAGAAGAGGGACTTTCTCATGACGAGGTAGAGTTTCGAAAGACCTTCTTTGCCATGTCGAAGATGATGAAGGTTTTATATGACGATTACTTGGAACAGAAGAGACCGATTCTAGGAGAATCTTCAAAGGACAAAGGTGAATAAGGAGAGGATCCTCCTAAACCTCCTCCTTCACCTCCTTCTTCTCCATCAACTTCTTCTTCTTCAAGTACAAGTTCCAAATCCACCGCAAGAAAACATGTCCATAAACATAAAAATGATATGCCTTTACTTAAGATTGATGTGAAATTTTAATTACCTATGTATGATGGTGAAGTAAATGCAAAGAGGCTAGATATTTGGGTCATACATATGGAAGTTTATTGTAGTGTGAAAAAAATCAAGGATGAGGAAAATCAAATCAAGTTGGCATCACTTCATCTTGCAGGCACAACACTCATCTGGTGGCAAAGAAAGTTGCCAAATGGAACGCAACAAGTGGGTAATGTATTTCCATCATGGCAAGCTTTTGTTTCTGCACTTAGAAAGAAATTTTATCCTTTGGGTTATAAAGAGAAAGATTTAAAATTGAATGGCAAGGTCTTAAACTAAGAAAGGGACAAACAATGCAAGAATACACAGATGAATTTCGTAAGATGGAATTAATGTTAGACATTCCATTACATACCCAAGAAATTCTTATGAAGTATATAGGAGGTTTACCTGCACATATTCATAACATTGTATTTATGTTTGGACCTACTAATCTTGATGGGGTTTTTGTTCAAGTGACATACATTGAGGCAGGGGAAATAGGAGTTGGTGTATCAGGGGAATCGTCTTCAAGAAACAAGGAAAAAAGGAAGTGGAATGGAAATAAGGAAAATTCAGTGGCAAGGAAGGAAGAGAAGCTCTCTTGCAAGAATTGCAAGAAAGAAGGGCATGATGACGACCATTGCTAGCAATTGCATCCTGAGAAGAGACCAAAGTGGTTCAAAGAGAGGAAAGGGAGACAAACAGTTGCAGCAACATCATGACCAACAGACTTGGGATCAGATTCGGGTGATGAATCTAAAATCAAAATGATTGGCTTGACATGTAAAATTGGTGATGGATTTGATTCTAGAAGTAAATTGTTTTACATAAGGGTCATAATGAGACATACTAAGGTAGACACCTTGATAGATAGTGGATCTCAATCTAACTTGATTTCAGAGGAAGTGGTTAAACAATTGGGATTAAACACTCAGATGCATCATAAACCTTACTCACTTAAATGGATAAGCAACAACCATAAATTGCACATCACTAAGAAATGCGCTTTAAAGTTTGCAATTTCATCAAATTTTGTGGATGAGGTAATGTGTGATGTGGTGCCACTCAATGAATGTGGAATGGTCTTAGGAAATCCTTATTTGTATGATCGCAAAGAAATCTTCTACAAGGAAAAAAATCAATATCACTTAATCAAAGTAGGAAAGGAATATGTTGTACATGCTTATCACTTAAAACCAAATCAATCTCTTCAAACAATGGAACAATTAAGAAAGGCAACCCATGCAAGAAACACACCTATAATTGTCCCAAATCAAGTAATTGATCTTAAGCAAGAACACGAGATGATTGTAGAATGGAAGTTCAATAATACTTTGCTTCAAGACAAGCCAATGTCATGCAAGTATTACAAACATATTAGCTCATTTGCAGTCATATTTCTGATATTATCATTAGTAATGTTGTCAACATGGATGATAGTGGATTCAGTAAGATGTTACAGAGTACAAGTGGCTAACAATATGTTGTCAGTTATCATGGTTGTTTACAATTGATCTTGATGATACAGGTGCAGAGGACGAAGTTTAAAGATAGAGAACAAGTGGGATGACCTATCCTGCAATTTATGACTAGTCAATATTCTTTTGGAGGACCAAAAGGTCTTAGTGGGGAGGCGTGATCCAAAATGGATCCAAGAACCAAAATGGGTCCAGGAAGGACTAAAAATCAAAGTGCTCAGAATCACTTCAAATTGGATGTGTGCATAGGCCTCGTTGTTATGAACCCAACGCAACTTGAATGGGCTCAAATAGACACAGTATGTGAAACATATCACGTTCTATTCATTTTTCCAAATAGGGAAAATTTTGCTGACTGTACAATCTGTATAGTGTTGACGTGGCAACTAACCATACAATTCATACGCCTATACAATGACATGGCAGGTACGTTAGCATGCTGACTGGGTAGATAGGTGGTCGAATCATTGCTTGACAAGTGTCACCTGGTGGGTGAATGTAATGGTGCCACATGGCATAGTTGTGGGCTGCCATGTGGCACCCCTTCATTGGTTTGTTGGTTATGGAAAAAATTGTATGGACTCCACGGGAGTCAAACTCGTGACCTGCGGTCCGGGTGTAAGAGTTTTGGAAGGGCTGGGCTACTAGCCCACCCACAGTGGAAATTAACCTCTATAGGCGCATTGTTATATTTAAGGTGTAAATATTGTACAGAGTAAAGGGTCGGGGCTAGGCCCTAGCCCACGGTCTTGTTGCATACCATACGCCCACATGCAGAGTGTTAAACCCCCGACGCATATACACCATATGATAAGGCAAGGCATGGTGGCCACAGGACCAACACTCAACCACTGCGCGACCATGGGTATGACCAATGACAAGGGTTGATCGAAAAGGGGCTTATCCATACGATCGGGCCCTAGGTCCCATGTATGCGTCGAAATACCATGAGCTAATGGAGGAGGGGTCAAGCGTGTAGCACCCTTTTGGCTGGCACTTGGCCATATGGCCCATACAACTCTGCAAAAGGGACATGTGCCCATCCTTAGGGGCTTAAATTGATTTTTTTATATCAAAGTGGGGTTTTAAACTATATTATATGGTTTTTAGTGATTTTTCAGCCTGTTTGGGGGGATTTTGGCCATTATTGGAGGATCTGGAGTTATTTTTGAGGCCAGATCTTGGGAGGAAGTTGGGAGGATGTTACCAACTGGAACTATATAAAAACCAGAGGTTCTTGGTAGCCTTGAACAAGTTCAAAACATGAAAAATGTTCAAGAATTTTAAAGCAAAAGCCATTTTTATGTAGGGAGTCCATTGAGGAGAGCAACTTTGCGGGCCATTTCAGGCAGATTCGTTCATCCGTTTTCAGTGCTGTCAGTTGTGTTGGATTCTTGAGATCTAGAAAAACACAACCATATCATTTTGTAATCCTTTTGGAACTTTTATGATGTAATTTTGAAGCTTTGAAGAGAATTAAGAAAGCCTCACCCACTGAGACAAAGGCCTGAAGACATAGGCGATATTTCCGAACTCTGTTAACAAATTTTTATGTTATGGTTTGCTGATTCTTGTGCTTATTTATAGATTTGTATATCTTATTATGGTTGTCATTTTACATCATTAATTCTTTCTCTTTCATCAATTTCTTAAATGGTTAATGAACTCATGTTTTAAAAATCAACCATATTCTTTAAAAGATCTTTTCGGATCAGTACTAGCCCCTATTCTTCTCCAGTATTCATGGTAATCAAGAAAGGCGGCACTTGGCACATGTGTCATGATTTTTGTGCCCTCAAAAAAATCACAATCAACATACAAGATGGCCAACCCTTGTCTTTCACTAGCAAACAAATTTCAGAGAGAAATTTGAGCCAATCAATATATGAAAAGGAAATGTTGCATATTATATATGCAATGGATATCTAGCATCCTTATCTATTAGGACAACTCTTTCAAATTAAAACTGATCATTGTAGCCTAAAGTGTTTTCTGTAACAAAGACTCTCCTCCTCATAGCAACAAAAATGGGTGACCACGTTGTTTGGGTATGATTATGATATCATTTACAAGAAGGGAAAATAAAATGTGGTTGTTGATGCTATTTATAGGAAATATGAAGTTTAAGGGTTCCTCTTTTCCCTCTCTTTCATTGTATCAAATTGGATTCAATTAGTTCACTAGAAATGGTTGAAATATCCAAAACGTTATAGGATGATCCAACAATTGCAACATGATCCTCAAGATTCTCCAGGGTACTCTTGGCATAATGACAAGCTTTGCTATCAAGGTCTCCTGTATTTAAGCAAGTATTCAAACCTTAAACCCATGGTTCTCTTTGAGCTTCACTCTTCTCCCACAACATGGCATTCACGTTTTACCAAAACCCATGAACAGGTCAAACATTATTTTTCTAGGAATATATGAAATGGGAGATCCACACCTTTGTGGATACATTTTATACCTGTCAACAAAAAAAGGGAGAAACCATCAAATCTCCAGGAACAATCTAACCTCTCTTAATTACATCTACTATTTGGAAAAATATTTATATGGAATTCATTGTGGGCCTACCTAAATTGGGAAATACATTCGTCATCATGGTTGTAATAGATCATCTTTCCAAGTATGCTCATTTCTGTGCTCTTCAATACATGTTCACAACATACACAGTGGCTCAATGTTTTAGGGATAATATATTCAAACTACATGGCATGCCTCATTCTATTATATTAGACTGTGATCCAACTTTCACCAACAATTTTTGGAAATAATTGTTCATGCTACAAGGAATCCAATTGCATCTCAACATGCCTATCATCCCCATAATGATGGACAAACTGAAGCTATAAACAAGTGTTTGGAAACATATTTGAGGTTTTTTGTGTATGAATGAAAAAATCAATGGGATCAATTAGTACCCTTAGTTGAATGGTGGTACAACACCTCTTACCATACCGCCACTTGTATGACTCCCTTTGAAGTGTTCTATGGGAAAAATCCAAATTCCGAGTGTCTTCGAGGTTCAGGAGGTGGTGATACAAATTTCCTCTACTGGTGAGTTCCCTTGACCTGTGTGTCCACTATATGATCAGTGGATGCTTGTTCCATGCAGTCAGGGTTGAGCTCTGATGGTGTCAATTGTTCTACGATCTATGAGGTGTCCAATAATGGTGGAAAATATGGCCGAAGGAGGTCCACATTGAAGACTGGGTGCATGCCAAGGAAGGGTGGAGTGTTGAGCTCAAAATAATTGCTACCCACAACCTTGGTGATAGTGTAATTCCCATAGCGAAGTGGGAGGAACTTCCGATGGGGCCCTATGAGACACTCCTGCAAATGTAACCAGACTTTTTTTCCAACCTAGAACTGGTGTGGTACCCTATGTTGATCATGGTGCTTCTTGTACTTAGCATTGGATTTCTGCAAAATATCCTGAACCTATTGGAGGATGTGTTGAATCTGCTCAATGAATCTGGTGGCTTTTTCGATCACAAACTGATCATGGGAATATTCTATCTATGTGGTGGAAAGAGGCAGTGCAACATCAATGGGACCCAAGGGATGGAATCCAAGCCCCACCTAAAATGGGCTATGGTTGGTGGAGCTATGGAGAGCCTTTTTGTAACTATGTTGGACATAGGGGAGACTCTGATCCCATGCATGTGGATGCTTAGAGTTGTACATGCACATGATGTACACAATCATCCGATTGACGATATCTATTTGGTCATCTATTTGGGGGTGGAAAGCAGTGGATTTCATGATCTTGTTGTCCAACAGTGACCAAAGACTCGACCAAAATGTGTTGAGAAACTTGCTATCCTGGTAAGAGATGATGGTATTTGGTATCCCAAAATGGACCCACACTCATTCGAAGAAGAGCTTGGCATTATCTGCCGCTGTGATATTCTTCTTATAGGCTGTGAGGATGGCCATCTTTGAAAACTGATCAATGACCACAAATACGCAACCATTTCCTTTCTTGGTGGACAGAAGGCCGGGCATGTAATCCATTGAGATGGATTCCCAAGGATTCTCGAGAGTAGGAAGAGGGGTGTATAAGCCTTGCTTCTTGATGGATAACTTGGAAATGTTACATGCAGTGCAAGAGATGATATACTTGCTAACATCCTGTCAAATTTTTGGATAATAAAAATGTTTCTGAAGAACGACCACAGTTTTCTCCATGCCAAAATGTCCTGGCATCCAACTGTAGCGGGCTTCCCAAATCAACTTTTCACACTCGCTTGTAGGAACACATAGATGTCCCATATGGCATAATAGTCCATCCTAAATGTGAAAATCGGTGACAATCACACCTGTACCCAAGAGATGATAGGTGGTGGTGAAGTCTGGATCTTTCTAATAAAGTTGGGGCCACTCAGATGTCTCATGTCCACAGGAATGGAGCACAGTGGTGAGTGCAACCACATAAGGTCGTCTGAGGAAGTCAACAACACGATTTGATATCCCTATCTTATACTTGATGTTGAGATGGAACTTCTGCAGGTAGGTGGACCACTTCTGATGGCAGTCATTCTGTAATTTTCCCTGTGTCTATATGAACTACAGAGGCTTGTGATTAGTGTGGATGATCGTCTCCTTTCCCAGAATTTAATGTTTCCATTGACGAAAAGCTTGTACAATGGAATGCATTTCCTTGTCACAAGTGGGGTATTTTCAGACAATATCTGAGAGTGTCTCACTATGGTATGCCACCAAATGATCGTGTTGAGTGAGAATTTCACCTACAACATAGTTAGATGCATCAATCTCAATCTCAAATAGTTACTGCATATTGGGTAAGGAGAGTACTGGAGTTGAGCATAAGTGATTCTCTAGATCATTGAATTATCATTTTTGTTCCTTACCCCACATGAAATTTTCCCTGCCAGTGCCCTTGGTCACTTGGATGGGGGACCATGCAATATGGGAGAATCCCAACATGAACCGTTGGTAGAATTTGGCCAGTCCCAAGAATCTCTAAATCTCGGTCAGTGTGGTCAGGGATGGATTTTCACAGATGAATTGGATCTTAGTTGAATCAACATGTGCCTCATGCTCATCAACAATGTAGCCCAAGTATTGGAACCTGTTCATTCCAAAAGAGCATTTTTCCAATTTGGAATATAGCTTGTGCTACCACAGGGTGCTCAAAACCTACTGAATATGCCACATGTGCTCCTCCCAAGTTCTATTGAAGATGAGGATATCATCCAAATATACCACCACATAGGAGCTGGTGAAGGGTTTCGATACATCATCCATCAACCTCATGAAAGTGGTTGGTACATTTGTTAATCCAAAGGGCATGACATACCATTCAAAGAGACCTTCTTTAGATTTGAAGGTTGTATTCCATACATGAGTTGGTTCGATGGGAACCTGGTGGTAGCTAGACTTAGGTCAATCTTATTGAAGAAATTTTACCCCTTGAGTTGGTCAAGAAGGTCATCAATCCTGGAAATGGGGTACTGGTTCCTGACTGTGATTTTGTTTAAGGCTCTATAATCAATGCAGAGTCGCCAAGTCCCATCCTTCTTCTGCACCGGTACAATCGAGATTCTGCAAGGGGAGGAGCTAGGTATGATGTGCCCTTTTTGAAGAAGCTCTTGGATTTGATGCCTAATTTCTTCATTTTCCATCAGCGAGCGACGATAGACTAGCCCATTAGGTAGAGGTGCATCGGGGGTCATATCAATTGTATGCTTGACTTGGTAGTGCGTCAGTACCTCTATGGCTGAGGAGAATATGTCTCTGTATTCTTCCACAATCCCATACACTTTCTTATGCTGCAAAGAGAGGCTCTGTGTAGAGGCCATGGATGTGGCGGTGATTCTTCTTCTTACTGTGAGCACAGATCACAAAGAAGATTAACTTCTTGGTCTGTGAAATGACCTTACCGAATTACTTAGTAGAGATTAAATAAATAACAGTAGGCGGTGCTACCTATGGTATTCTATACAATTTTCTACCCAAAGTAATAATAACACTACGGGGTCTAGACTCATACACAACAGGATGCTTCCACAAATATGGTTTTCCTAAAATAACATCACAAAATTCAAGGGGAGAAATATCATACAATACCTCATCTTTGAAAGGCTTGATGCTGTAGGGTAGATGACATTGTTGGGTGACACAAAGATCTCTTCCTTGGTGAAGCCAACAAATAGTATAGGGATGCAGGTGCTCTGTCATTGATAGGTCTAACCTCTTGATGACCTCTACTGAAATTAAGTTCTTCTGACTACCTCTATCGATAATGAAATGAAGCAGAGCCCCCTTTACCCACATCTATGAGTGAAAGAGGCGTTCCTCTTCCTCTGGTTCTTCTGGTTCACTTGGCCATTGGTGGTAGAGACAGTAGCACCAGGTTCAACATAGATAATATAATTCCCTCCTTCAGGATTTGATTCATAATCAGAATTGACCTCTGACTCAGAAGCCTTTAACTCGATCATGAGTGATTTCTTGGAGAAAAATTCTTCAGTGTTGCGACAAGGGATTTTATGGTACTCACACCATTTTCTCATGTCCTTCTTCATCTTCTCATCTCCCTTCTTGTGTTATGTCTTGGATTGGTTGTCCTAAGAGAGACCATCTTAGCTCGGTCTCTTTCTGTGTGGTTTCAGGCCGCCTTTTCCCTGCTTCAGTTGTGAAGAGTTTGTAGATCCAAACTCTCTCCTCTTCTGCTTAAATTTATGCTCGATATTGACAACGTATCTCTAAGTCGTTACCAATGAGTCAATGTCCAGAACCTCCATTTTTGTTTGAATGTATCTATGCAAACAACTATGGTATTTAAGAACCAGATGAGGCTCATAGTAATTGATACCCAATTTGGTGCGTAGGGTATGGAAAATATTGGTGAAATCGGGTATTGTTTGGTCCCTTTCTTGACATAGGGGGGTTCATTTGGTGTACTGGTCCTCGTAGATTCCAATAGGGTAGTATTTTTCTTTAATGGCATCCCAGAAGGAATCCCATGTAGGGGCCACCACAAACATTGTATATTCCTGGCCTCTATGACCCTTTTCTCAGAGTAAGTATCCCACCAGTCCTTAACATGGGGGACGACCTTGAGGAGTGAAAAATTAATATTTTCCCTATCGAAACAATTGTGGACCAAAAAATACCCTTCGAGTAGATTCAACCATTTATCTACAACATCCACATCTATCATTCCTTCAAATAATGGAATATCAAAATTGACCTGTACCTTGAAGGGGGTTGCATGGCTGCTTGATGAAGATGCTTCTCCTGTGGGCAACCGTTGAAGGATCTGCACAAACTTGTCCATCATTTCATTCCTTTTTCATGCGAGGGCTTCCTCGAGCAACATTTTAACATGATATCTTGCTCCATCATCTTTATTTTCGTCTCCCATGGGTTGTTGTCGGTCTCGGCGTGACCGATATTGCAATGGATTGATTGGTTCGAGTCCCAACTTCTTGTACCCAGATCTTATCGGGGACATGCACGAAGAAAAATAAATGAAGAGAAGAACGCTCTGATACCACTGATACAGATTTAGGAATGAAATGAACTGATTAATGAACTGAATACAATAAAAACAGAGATATGAGGAATAACACAAATATCTGGTGAACAATATATTCTATTGAATAAATGAAATAGGTTGAAACTGTAAAACTGTAGAACTGAAGCACTTGCTCGAATGGTGGTAGCTATCTCTGAGAAGAGATGTGGTTTCTACATGCATCTGTTTGAGCATAATGATTACAATGAGGCTCTAGAGTCCTTTTTGATATTGCTCATGAATTCCAAAACCCTAACCATCCAAAAAACTATCCCTAGGAGGTGAAACGCCAAAATTCATATGGGCCCCATATGGGTAAGTTGGTACCTCAACTTCCCAGGATCGTAACTTTTGCATATGACCTCCGTTTTAGGAGTGTGATATCCTGTTGGAAAGGTATATCATAAAATTACACATTACATCGTCAAACTTTGACTTCATCTATAGATTGATTGTGGCGAGCCAAAAAAACATTGTTTAGGTCTCCAAAATGACCTTGGAAGTACAACAAGATGTGCTGACATGAAAACATACAAAATAAGCCAGTTGGATTAGGTGAGAGGCCACCGGTATCCACCTGGAATATGTGTAGGGCTTTAGACAACCCCAAAAGTGTAGAAACCACAATGAAAAAGAAGTACAAAAGAACGTGTTGAACTAAAAACGGATAAGAGGAGCAAGTTGGAATAGTTGGGTGGCCACCAATATCCATCTGGATCAGGTGGAAAATTGTTATGACAACTTCTGTTATTTTATGATATTTTGAGCATTTGGATCATTACAAAAACACTCTTACATTCTGCGTGACCATTCTCTGTATAACCCTCAAAGAAAATTTGGTCATGGATTAGAATCACATGAAGAAAGAAGAATATCAAGGTCATTCAATGTTAATTTTCTGAAGGGGACTAGGTGTTTCTTCGTTTGCAACCTTATAAGAAAACTTCACTCAAAGATACAAATTTTTAGAAACTTACACCCAATTTATATGGTCCTTATTCAATTCTAAAGCGAGTGGGGGTTATGGCCTACCTGTTATATCTTCCCAGGAATTCTAAGCTCTATCTTGTTTTCCATGTCTCATGCTTAAAGAAATTTATTGGAACTAAATGTTAGACTCAAAAAATTATCCCCAAGCTAGATGAAGAAGGATCCATTTGGTTGTATCCACAATCAGTCTTGGACCAACGTGAGTGTCGTCTCTGTTAGTGCACCATCAATGAATTTTTAGTTTAGTGGAAGGATACACCACCAGAATATTACACTTGGGAGCTGGCTACTATTTTGCAACAATTTCCCCATCTCAAGCCTTGAGGACAAGAATGTTTTTCAAGGGGGAGGGCATGTTAGGGACCTAACCTCCCTAACCCCTCACGTAGATAGAATAATATGCTTTCTATGTAATAAAGTCCGACATTAGTAAATAAGGCCTATATAATAATGTGACAACTCTAATGTAAGAAGACTTAATAGAAGCTTTCCCTTCTAGAAAGATGTTCCTCTAGAATGTTCTTTAGAAGATAGAATTAGTATAAATAGAAGTAGAAGTTGTGGGAAAGTTTTTTATTGATAATTATTGTAATAGATCTCTACTCTGTTGGAGGTTTTATCCTCGAAGATGAAAGTTAAATTAGATTTCTATCAATAAAGGTATCATTGTTGGTGTTGTTATTCTTTATATTTTGTTATTCCACTATTATTTGCTGAAATATTTCTATTTCTGATTATTATAATACATCTGGTACCTTACATCATCGTGGATGAGAATGTTAAAATTTAGATAAGCTTTAGTGGAATTCCATCATTTTAAAAAGAAATTGTTTAATTCGATGAACCTAGGACTTTGGAGGATGCCATTAGGAAGGCCAAGTACCTATATGAGTAGAACCAAGGAAGAGCATTGGTGTTGAAGTCTTGGGGGATAAGAAGAATGATAAAATGGACCAAAGGAAGAAAAGATTCAAGACACATTTCTTTAGGAACAACTCTAATTCTTATCATCAAGGTCATCCAACTTAGGGTGATTCGAAGAAGGTAGAATCTTTGGGGAAAAGAAAAAGACAACTAATCAAGTGTTGGGGTTGTAAGGGAGATCATAGGTACACAAAATGCTCTCATAGAGTGGATAGAATACATATTGTACAAAATATTAAGGAATCCACTATAGTAAAATATGTGGGAAGAAGTGTTCCAAGGATATATGTATCCCTAGAGAATTGACAGGAATAACATCAATCTCATATGATTGAGGTAGAAGGTAATATTACCAATTAGCTTTATTCTATTTTAATTGACTCAAGAGCATGTCATAGTTAAATTAATCCTAATAAGTGGACATATTTCATTTGAAGAGGGAAAATATTGAAAAATCATGGTTGGTACAGCTAGCCACTAGGACCAAAATAATAATTAATGAGATTGTTAGGAGTTGTCCCACAGACTTGAATGGAGTAAACACAGTTGAAAATTTGAATATAATACCATTGGGATCTTATGATATCTTAATTGGAATGGATTGTTTGGACCAACATCATTCTATATTATATTTTCATAAAAATAAATTTACATGTCTTAATGAAGAAGGAAAATAGGGATTAGTGAAGGGGATCCCAAGACCCATTTCTATAAGGGAAATTTCATCCTTACAACTAAATAAGTTCTTTAGAAAAGACTGCCATTTGTTATCGTCCCACGTGGAAGATCTAGGGAAGGGAAAATCTCCAAGTCTTGAAGATTTTTCAGTGCTACAAGAGTATGAAGATTTATTTGGGGAGATATCGTGTTTGCCAACCTAGAGACACATATACTTATCTATTAACTTAATTCCTATGGTTTCCCTAACATCCAAAACTTATTACAGAATGAGACCACCAAAATTGAAGGAATTACAAATGCAGTTGGAAGAGTTATTGAAGAAAGGGTACGTACACCCAAGTTTATCACCTTAGGGAGCACTAGTAATATTTTTGAAGAAAAAGGACGAAACCTTAAGGTTATGCATTGGTTTCATACATATACATAAAGCTACGATAAATAGCAAGTACCCTCTCCCCATAATTTATGATCTCTTTGACTAGCTAAGAGGAAGAAAAGGTATTTTCCAAGATAGACTTGAGATCAAGGTACCATTAGGTGATGATCAAATAATAATACATCAGTGAGACAACTTTTCGAACTATATATGGGAATTATGAATTTTTGGTGATGCCATTTGGATTAACAAATGCACTAGATTCATTTATGTGTCTGATAAATGTTATTTTCATAAAATACTTAGATACGTTTTTCATTGTCTTCTTGGATGACATACTTATCTATTATAAGTTAGAATAATAACATCAACAACATTTAAGGATGGTTCTACAGGTGTTAAGGGAGCATCGTATGTATTCCAAGTTGAGCAAATATTCCTTTTACCAAAATTAAATCCACTACTTGGGGAATATCATTTCAGAGGAAGGCATAGCCATGGATCAACAAAATATTGAGGCAATCAGAGGATTTCCTAGACCAAATAATGTTACAGAGGTCATATCATTCATGGGACTTGCGGGCTATTACAAGAGGTTTAATAGGGGATTTTCAAGGATTGCACATCCTATCACTTGTTTGAAAAATAAGGGGACAAAATTTGAATGGACCTACAAATTTGAAGAAATATTTCACCATTTGAAATAATGATTGACAAGTGCAACAATCTTGAAGACTATTGATCCAGAGGAGGATTTAATAGTGTGCACTAATGCATGCAATGAAGGGTTTGGTGGAGTCCTTACACAAAATGGACATGTGGTCTATTGTGAGTCAAGGAAGTTGAAACAACATGAAAGGAACTATGCCACGTATGACCTAGAGTTGGTATCCATAGTTCATACTTTAAATATGTTGAGACATTATCTTACGGAAAAAAAAATAGAATTAAGGACAAATGTCAGTCAAAAATATGTTAAAACAATGATATTGTAAATATAACCACAAATAGTTGCAGATAAGACTTGTAACATCATCACAGTACTCAATAGAAATAATAACATCATAAGTATCTTAAATATTGAACACATCTAATTAGTTCATATAACAAGCATTGAAAAATATTAAATGAAAAACACATATGTAAAGTAGTCCCACACACATTTGACAACAATTTGATCTCAAAATTCCTTCCTCTCTTTATATATCTAGAAATAATAGTATTATCAGTGTATACAACAAGTAAAAGTCTCCTGTTACATTCAATGGTCTTCCTTTTATAAAATAAGGAAGACCTTTCATCTTATGTAACAATGAACCATTATTATCTCTTCAACTTGTTTATTGTCTCATTAAATGACTCAAATTTCCCATTAAAATTCATAAATGAATATAAAAGTGTTATAAACATAGGTTAAAAATACTTTTGAGTCCTCAATTCCTCCCTAGGGTTGTTCATGGGTGATATTTATTAAAATTGTTATTGATTCTGCTCGGTTGTATTGTCTTCCGATCTTCTATTTTTTCTAGGTGTTTTTGGTGTCAATTTAGTGAATATGTTCCTTCCATCTTCTTCTTATTTTTCTTCATATTTCCAGTGTTCTCTTGCAGGCCCAATTTTTTTTCCTGGAAATCAAGTTACAGTCGTCTAAAGTTTCACATTTTATTCCCCTTCAAATTCATGACCCTTTTTCTTTGAATTTTCTGGGCTTTTCTGTTGCTAATCTGGATTGGATTTCTCTTCTAACCCATTCTCCTACTCAAAATATTTCCAATGAGTTATCATGAGCTTGATTTGGACTCCCAAAGATCAGGATATGAATTCTTGAAGTCAACACTCAACAACCATTGATTTGGTCATGGGAAGATCTGAACCATTGATGTTCAACTCCAAAATAATTATCCCACGTGCATTAGGCATATTGAAATTTTAGTGTATATATTGTTCCCCCCCATATTGATTTGTGTGTGAAACTATAGGAGGTATATAACATAGAAATTGCATAGAAATATTGTTTGTAAACCGTTGTATAATAGGAAAAATAAAAGAAAAAAGAAATATGCACATAAGAACTCTTGAATGCCTATCAGTTAACTCAGCTAACATGTATTAAAGGAACTCTTGCATATAATAAAATAATACAATATTTAGTGGTAACAACTCTTGTGGTTAACTTTGGTAACTCCTCCATGAAAAACCTTCACGCATAATAAAATAATATAGTCCAAAGTGTTGAGGGGCGCATGATTCGATAGGTCCACAGAGTGCGGGGTGTAGGTGAGTTAGAGAAAACATAGGTATGTAAGTGGCGAGTTACATGGTTTGTCCTAAGTTGTATTCCTACATCCACAAAGGTAATTTTGATCCGCAATATGTGAGATTTGGTGAGAGTATGAGAGTTGTAGGTACAGGTGAGAGTTGTAGGTACATCCATGGGATTTGGTCCCAAAAATTTAATAAAATAAAAAGAATAAAATAAATAAAATCAAATTTTGAACAAAAATTAAAATTAATAAAATAAATAAATAAAATCAAAACCAAAAATAAAATGTCTCGACTGTTGGGCTCTAAAGATGTCCTAAAAACAACCTCTATGCATCAACCAAAGGTAGGCGTTGGCACAAGTGTTTTACTTGTCGCCTACGTAGGTTCTTACCTTTCGTTTTCAATACCCAGCCTCCAGAGATGCAACACTTGTAAAGGAACAACAATTGTAAAGGGAACAACAATTGTTCTATTCAAAGGAACAACACGACTTGCAAAAGGAACAACAATCATTACATTGCACTGAACTAATGTTGAATTAATTGCATTGTAGTATTTACCCAACTATCTAATTTGTCAACCTGGGGGTTGTAAACTGACGAAGCACACGCAAAGTATATGCAAGATTGAAGTGAGACTAATCTAATCTAATGTTTAAGTTATGACTGAAATTGAATCATTAATCTAACAAATGACTGAAATTGAATTAATCTAGTTTTGTAAATGAAATTAATCTAGGAATGGGAAATTGCGTAAATGAAATTAATCTAAAAATGGAGAACTACATGAAGGAATAACAGATACAACAAGTGAAGAGTTGAATGACACAACAATATATGTGAGCTCACTCTAATGAAGCAATTTTATATTAAAATAATCCAAATCAATCTTCATAACATAATAATGAAAGCATGGAAACCAAAACCATGAATCAAAGATAAGAATCCCTTTCTCTTTCGAATCCTAATGACTACCATTAATGATTAATCTAATTTTCTACTTACAATTGATTGAATTCTAATTGATCCTAATTGAATAATCTAATTGAATCCTCATGAAGAGAGATCACTCTCTTTTATACATGAGAGACTTGAAGATAAGATAACCATCTCATTATTATAGATCCACTTTTCTCTCAACCTATTTCCCATTATTACAAAACATAATCCCTTTAAATCCTCACACATATCTTAGATAAGATATTCCAACCAAATCTCCATGTTCTTCTCCTTGGAATGGGCTTGAATTATCTCCTCAAATATTGAAATGGTGGAGGAAGTATTCGAGAAGTCCTTTGAATTAATCCTTCACATATTCCTACACATTACAAAGCTCACACATATTTGAGATACATATGAAAACATGTTGATTTTCTAACATTTAATCACAAATTCCTTTTAAATACTAAAATGAATAAAGTGGAGAAAAATAAGGTGAAACCAAATTATATTTATGGAAATGATATCATGAAAGGTTAATGGGGAGATGAAATGTGAAGAATGATGAAGGGAAAGGTGGATGAGAATAGGACATTTCTAAGCCCCAACACTGACCTAAAAATAATGAAATACATTACCTCGGGACTTTGGGATTATATGCGTAAAACTAAGATGAAATTAAAATGAAACAAGAAATAGAATACACACACACACACATTAAGGATTTAGGGAAAAATACACAACATAATTAGTAACAAATTTTCGTTGAATAGTAATTTACCCATGTAAAAATGGTTTCCACAGTAAAATTGATTTTCCCATGTAATTCAAAGACCAACGGTAGGTTTGGGAAAACCATGGGAAATCAAAACTATGGGAAAATTAAAAATGAAAATAAATAAATAAATGAAATAAAAAAAATAAAAATAAAACAAATAACTATACAAATAGGAGAAAATGATACCCAGTTCCACACAAGTTAAGGCTCCATCATTACTCAGGGTTCCACACCTGTCAGGGCTCCGTACCAAGTGATAAAAATTGAAACAAAATGTACATGCATATTCCAAGTAATCAATATGCTGAGTGACGTAGACATGTCCAATCAAGATTAAGGCCACGAATATGGAGGTAACAAATGGAAAGTGACTAGGGTGTTGATGGGTTAAATTGGCCTATCAAGAAGGTAAGGGAGAATGCCTAATGGCATGTCCCAATTAGACCCACTCTCGTTTGGGGTAGCGTTTTTGACCAGCATGTGGGCTTGATTTCCACTCTAAACTATCATCTAGATATGAATATGAGAACATAATGTTATCAAATAAATTGAAATTTAAAACTAAACTAAGTGATGTTGTCTAATGCTACTCTAAATGTAAGTCTATACTATTCTACTCTATCCTGATCAAGAGCAGACTAATAGCAATGAGTATAGTGAAAGATAACACTACTTGCGAAAGAATAAATTTGATAAGAAAATAATGTGTTAGAGTAACACTAAAAAAATTAATTGAACAATTAATTGCATGGTTTACTTGTTAAACTATTGTTGTACTCATTAGGAAATTCAGAAATGGGAAAAAACATAGAGCATAGTAGAGAAGAAATTCATAGACCATATTCTATATAATTCACACAACAAACATATACACAAAGAAAAGTATTGTATGCACATATCTTATTCCCAAATCTCCATAAGTATTTTGTTCTATAAATCATACAGTAGAAATATTGTCCTCATCCAATACAGATTCAAAATCCCCTTTTCAATTACAATTCCACCTTTTATAAAATAAGGGGGCTATTTATGTTCCAAAACTATCTCTTTCTAGAGGACAGTTAGGGCATGTCCCTTTGAATTCCAATTTAGATTATAATTAAGAGAATGAAGAAAACAACAAAAATGGATCAGTTACAAAACTAGCTTTGATATGGTCCCAATATTCTCTCCAAATTGCATAGTCTTTCATTATCTCTTCCAACTTGCTCAACTGCATCTTTTCCAGGTCCAATTCTCCATCACATGTTTTTGTGGACACTTCTAGTTTCAACTCTTTCTCAGTATTCTTGGTGAAGATATGTGTTAGTGTGATCAGTTTGATGGGATTCAACAAGTATTCACTCAAAACCTCTTTATTTATCTCTATTAACTATTCTATACTTGCCTGAATGACTTCCCTTTGTTCTTCTATTTCAACTATCCTTAATTCGTATAATGTTGCTATATCAATGGTAAGCATAACATTCATCTCAAAATCTTCTATAAGTTCATCATAATTGTCCCACAATCTCTTATATACCTTGGTCACTTTCCTATGAATGTTTCAAATATCTTTCAATAAGAGTTTCCAAGTATCGAAGAAGACTTGAAATTTTAGCTTTTGTTTACTAGTGTAAAGTGGCAGGGTATTAGGTGGACTTTGGTATACTCCTTGCCAATCTATGATTTTCTGAAAGGAATAATTATCCTTTTTTTATTTTTCCTTGATTTCATGGATCTGATCCTCTAGCCTC
>ML808176.1:4055-27274 GCA_009831015.1 Picea engelmannii | reverse complement strand
TTAATTCATAAAAATCCTCCCCGTACATGTGTCACCCATCCCCTTCGTTCCTCCATAAATTAATTTCATTAATTAACTAATTACCCTTATTTTCCTCACTCACCTAAAGGCACTCCTAGAATCACTCCTAGGTGTCTCCATATTACCTTACAAGTTTTAATGACTTCCCCCCTTACTAATTTACTAGTTGAGTTTAATTTAGAAAGTTCTTAAATGCTAGATACCTACTAAGTTAGACTTTCTGCTTTTTCCTTGTGTTTCCCCTTTCTTTTTATGTTTTCCACTTTTTCCTAGTTTCCTAATTCCTTTAAATTTCGCTCTTTCCCTTTTCATTTAAAACTCAAATTGGCAGGTGAAGATTTTTTTTTTTTTTTTTCCTTTTTCCTTTTTAATTAATAAATTGTAAATTAACTTATGAGACAAAACAATTATTTCCCCTTTTCCCCCTTTTAAATTTTATCCCCCAAAAGTTTTTTTTTTAATAATTTAATGAATTGCTTACCCCTTTTTCGTCACATGGTTAATGATGATTATCACTATTATCTATTTATTTTTATTTTTATTGCTATATAAATATATATTTTTATTTTTATCACAAGTATATCTTAGACCTAGACTTTAATTTCCTAGGTTGGGCGACATTTTATTAGGGAATTTATTTTAAATCTTTCTCATCACAGTATTCGTTCTAAGGACATATAGGTTTATTCATTTATTATTTAACAACGCGACGTTCCCTTCAGGATGCACTACATGCTCCAAGGGTGCCACTCACCCCATTCTATTTCCCTTGCACAACTTGCCATTCAGGACGCACTATGTGCTCCAAGGGTGCTAATCGCCTCTTTCCATTTTTCTTGCGTGATGTGCCCTTCAGGATGCACTACGTGCTCAAAGGGTGCCACTTGCCTCTTGAATGACTTGGTAGACATCAAAACCCCTGGAGTCAATACTCCACCAGGTGATCTCGTGGGAGACTAAGGACCTCTAAGGAATAAGGCCCCCGCCTTATTGCGTGCCCCTTAGAATCATCGTGAGAGATTGTAGCAGTCATCCCTCACGACATCGTGGGTCTTCTCGAACTAGGTAGTCGTTAACCTATAGTTCAAGCCACGACGAGAGTGCTAGTAGGTTGTGGCAGGGCTGTTGTCAACACCTCTCCCTCAACATCTCTGGTAGTCATGCGTGACCCCTCTACTCCACATGTGAGTCTGGTCGACAAGCTATCGTCAGCCTTCATCATCAACAAATCATGTCAGAAATATATCCATAATCATATCATGTAATCAGATGCACAAATATCATATATACAAAAATCAAACCCCAATAGTCCACTCCCCGACTCGATCCAGAGTCCAAGGGGTTCCATCAATGCCTATACAATATCGAGGTCCAAAAATCCTGCACACTCAGTAAAACCGAGTCAATAGCACCTGCCTATGTCAATGCAGAAAAACCACATGTCATCAACCCATAACCCCTCATAATCAAAATCAAATGCTTAATAGTATAATAATCCGGATCACTTTCAAGCAAGTGTCCTCAAAGAATAAGTTCACTCAGTGTGTGGAAGAGCAGGATGTTACATACACCTCCTCTTGGTCTGAACTTCGTCTCGAAGTTTCACAATATATAAGTGCTGAAATAATGTGTATCATAGTGTCATAATCTATCTATCAAACAAAAATGGAAACTGCTGGCACATATCATATGCGTCGTCCCAGGTCACCGAGTGCGGACTATAGTTGTCCCATTTGACCTTGACCTGATCTATTGTTCGACGTCGTAGTTGTCGAATGCGATGATCCAGGATGCGGATCAGCTCAGCCATGAGTGCCCCCTCATATGATACCTGCAAGGAACTCATGTCAATAACATGTGTAGGATCACTAATATAATGTCTCAAAACAGATACGTGAAAAACATCATGCATACGCCTCAAAGAATCAAGCAAGGCTAGTCAATAGGCCACGGGCCCCTTCCTCTCCACAATCTCGAAAGTTCCCATGAACCTAGGAGAGATTTTATCTCCCCTTCCAAACTTGATCGAAATCTTATGTGGTTTTACCTAAAAGAATACTCGATCGCCAACCTCATAACTACGGTCGACATGGTGCACATCGACATAACTCTTATGTCAATCTTGCGCTTCTTTAATCCTTTGTCTTATTGTTTGCATTTTCTCTTCCATTTCTTGGATCACTTCTAGTCCCACCAGGACCCTATCCTCAAGCCGATCCCAACTCAAAGGCGTCTGACACGGTCACTTGTAAAGGAACTCAAAAGGCACCATCTTAATGGTGCTTTGGTAACTGTTGTTATAAGAGAATTCCACCAGTGGCAAGAATTCTTCCCAACACTTTTGTTGGTCCATCACGTACATGCACAACATGTCCTCCAAGGTCTGGTTCATTCATTCGTCATTCCCGTCAGTCTCTAGGTGATATGCAGTACTGAAGTTAAGTTGGGTTCCTAAGGCCTCTTGGAAACTAGTCCAAAATTGTCCAGTAAACACTAATTCCCGATCGAATATAATCCTCTTAGGCACGCCATGCAACCTCACAATCTCACTGATGAAAACTCTAGCTATTTTAGGTGCCTGATACGTCGTACACATAGGAATAAAGTGAGCACTCTTCATCAGAGTGTCTACTACTATGAAAATCGAGTCCTGTCTTCTTGCCGTCAGTGGTAATCCAACAATAAAATACATCGAAATAACCTCCCATTTCGATTTCGGAATAGCGTGTGGCTATAGTAATCCTACTGGATTTCTATGTTTATCCTTTACCCGTTGACATTCTAGACATTTGGCCACATAGTTGACTATGTCTGCCTTCATTCCTTTCCACAAGAATAAGGGTTTAAGGTCTGCCCTCATCTTCGTGACTCCCGAGTGAGCCATGTATACTGCTCTATGAGCCTCATTTAGGATCAAGATCCTCAACTCATCATTCGGTGGTGCGCAAATCTGATTTTTAAACCTCAATAATCCATCGACGTCAAATGTAAATCCCTCAAATCTTGGTACCATCATTGTGTTTTGTCCGATAAAATCCTCGACCTCTTTGTACTAGTCATCGTCACGCTGTAAAGTTAGAATCTTTTCACGTAGATTCATCTGAAGAGGCAACACCAAAGAGATGCATGGTCACCGACTCAATGTATTTGCCACTCAGTTCATTGTTCTTTTTATGAAAGTAATATCGAAGTCGTACTCTCTAAGCAATTCCAACCAACACTGTTGTCATGCATTCAGGTCTCTTTGCGTAAAGATGTGTCGTAGTCCATAGTGGTCTGTTTTTAGTTCAAGTTTTCATCCAACAAGGTAGTGTCTCCAAACCTTCAAGGCATATATGATGGATAACAACTCCAAATCATGCATCGCGTAGTTCTTCTCATGCCTTCACAGTTTCCTTGAGATGTAAGTGATCACTTGTCCGTATTGCATCAAGACTCTGCCTAAGCCTTCCTTGGATGCATCAGTGCATACCAAAAAGTCCTCATTAATGTCAAGGACCTTTAGTATCGGTGTTGTTTTCAACAAATCTTTGAGCTTCTCAAATGCTTTCGCGCATTTTTCGGTCCAAACAAACTTCTTGTTCTTCTTCTGCAATTCCATGATCGGATTTGCTATCTTCGAAAATCCCTCAACGAACCGTCGATAGTATCTTGCTAAACCCATGAAGCTACACACTTCCGGGAAATTCTTCGGCGCAGGCCATTCCATAATAGCCTTGACCTTTGTTGGATCCACGACGATACCTTCGCCGGAGATGACATTCCCTAAGTAGTGAATCTTTGATTGATAAAATGAGCATTTAGAAAACCTCCCATACAATTTGTGCTCTCGTAGACACTGTAGTACCAAGTGCAAGTGCTCTTCATGCTCCTCCATCGTTTGAGAGTAAATCAAAATATTGTCAATGAATACTTGGATGAACTTGTCAAAGTACTCGCGAAACACCATGTTCATCAAACTCATAAATACCCCTAGGGAATTTGTCAGTACAAACAGTAAAATAGTAAAATCGTAATGTCCAAACCTCATCTTAAATGCGGTCTTAGGCACATCATCCTACTTGATCCGTAACTGGTGATACCTTGATCGCAAATTGATCTTTGAGAACACCATCACACCCTTCATCTGATCAAACAGATCATCTATCCTTGGCAACAAATACTGATTCTTGATCGTTTCCTTGTTCAATTGACGGTAGTCAATGAAGAGCCTCCACGACCCATCCTTCTTTCATATGACAATAACAGGTGCGCCCCATGGTGACACACTTGGACGTATAAGTCCCAGGTCCATCAATTCCTTCAGTTGCATTCTCAACTCCTGTAACTCCAAGGTCGACATCTGATAAGGAATTCTAGCTATCGGTTCAGTCCCCGATTTTAGGTCTATAGTAAACTCCAATTCCCTCTTAGGCGACATCCCAGGTAACTCCTCTGGAAAGACGTCTGCAAACTCTCTCACCACCGGAAGGTGTTCTAGATATTATGCTACTCCCTTTTCATTTAACACAATGATCACATAGATCTTACATCCCTTGCGCATGATCTTCCATAGCTACAAGGAAGAGATGAACCTCATGGAAACTCCCTAGTTCCGTCCTACAATCACACGTCTTTGTCCCTCATCATCAACCAAGCTTAACCGTTTTGTCTTACAGTTGAGTATCACCTCATGTTATTCCAACCAGTCCATGCTGATCACGACATCATAAGATCCTAAGATCATGACGTACAGGTTGGACCTGGTGAAAAACTCTCCCAGGTTAAGGGTACAACCCGTAACCTTTCCTCCAACCTTCTGTTTGGCTCCCGAAGCCATCTCTACGAAGCTAAACTCATTATGCTTGACTACCTTTACCTTAATCATTTTTAGCGCTCCACCAGAAATGAAACTCTCGGTTGCACCAGGATCTATCAAAATACTAAGGGTCTGGTCAACGACGGTACCTGACGTCTCGAGCACATTCGACTAGTTCTTGGCCTAGCGGTTATTCACTGCTACATGAATCCGATGGGCCTTGCCCATATCTCCCATGGTAGTGGGTCCGACTGATCTAGATGCTCTAGTCCTCTACACAGGGTAGTCGCACTGGTAGTGTGCCTCCCCACACGTCCAATACCCCTTCTTCAGTCAAGTACTCCTAGTACCTGAAGTAGAAGATGATGGCCCACTGACCTAGAATCCTGGTCTGTTCTGCTAAACATGCCTAAATTTTTGCTGTTGCGGTTGACGCTGCTACTGATGCTGTGGTCCCCGATAAGGTGTCTGCTGCTGAGGCATCGATCACCGAGGTGTAGTGAAAGTGGATCCCCTCTGGAAGCCACGATATCCTGGCGTATGTCTAGCTGGTGTCTAATGTTGTTGTGCACTAGATGACACCTGCCCTGTTGGTCTCGCTGGAGTCCTGCTCTGACCCCTGCTGCTAAGCTCCTCCTCTGCTATGAGGGCCTTCTAGACGAGATCATGCAAGGTTTGAGGCATCAGAATCCTAACCTTTGCACGTATGCTTCCATTAAGGCTGAACAAGAACCTATTTACCTTCAGTTTCTCAGTATTAAGATGCAAAGCATACCGAAGAAACTCCATAAAATGAGCCTCATACTCGGGCACCGTACAGTCGCCCTGTCGTAAGGAGTTAAGCTGACTCTCAATGATATCATATGATAAGTACCTCTCTCGGAACCGTTCCTTGAACAGTTCCCATGACACGTCTTCGACGACCATGCTCAGTTGCAGCAGGAGCATCTTCCACCATAGAAGAGTGCTCCCCTTTAGTTGTAAGACCGCCATGCGGACCTTCATGTTGGAGGTATAGTTTCAAAGTGAAAATCACATCGCCATATTCTCCAACCATGCCTCGGTAGCTGCATCGTTCAGGGCACCAAAGAACTTAGGAAATTTGACCTTCTCGAGTTCACGGTGAATGCTACCAGTACCGATCGGAGCGCATGGTGGACCCTCAGGGGGTGCCGACGCTCTGGCCTCATCTCTATCCAAATGGTTAATCAGTGCCTTAGACATGCGCTGAAAAGATCTCATCATTCCAACCACATCACCCACCACTATCTGCTCCTGCCCGACAACTTGTTCGTCTCCTTAGGGGTTAGACCCCTTAGGCGTGGATGCTACTCGAGGTGTCGCGCCTCCTCCCCTAGCACCTCGTCGTTTGCCTCTGTGACGTCCTCTAACCATTATTACCTACATGAATACAAGTCAACTTTATTAGCAACATTATAATAAAAAATCATATCAACGAAATCCGTAGTGATCCCAAGTCGCGGGTTGAACCCACTCTGATACCATATGTAACAGCCCCTTCGTTATGACAACAAACAAAGTGCATTTTTTTTTTGTGTTCTTTAAAGTTAGGGTAATGGAATCATCATGACATGATTGTAACATCTCAAATCAACATGATAGCATAAGAAGGCATCATCATCTACATGTCATCTAAGAAATGATGATACCAGGCCAACACCTTCATATTATAACAATGACACATGTTCAACACAACATAAATAATGATGAATTTTAGTGCATCACAAATAACTGAAGCGTAAAGAAAATAATGATCAACCAGGCGCTAAAAATTAAATTAACTTCCCGCCCAACCTATCCTGCAAGGTTAGGACCTCTATGACACATAAGCAACGCTCAAGCCAAGGATTCATCCGTTTGAATTTGACCACTCAAGGTCTCGGGGATGGTGACTTTTCTGAGGCACAAGGAAGCATCTAAATCCCTTAACCAAAATTCTATTCTCAATCAAGAATAATCCTTGAAGTTTAACAACTAAAATAAATCCTATGAACCAATGATCCATTAATAAAGATTTTATGATCTACTTAAATTACCATTTTGAGTCTAATAAATCTACTAGTGTCTTAACAACCTTCAACATAACTCATCACCCTACGTAATAAGATTGGCACCATTCGACCTTTAAACATTTATAAGCGTAGGTGTTGATTTTCATTATTCAAAATTCAAATGTCTTAAAAATAAGGATCTGATTTTTTTTTCTTTTAAAGGCCAAAAGAATATCAACAATTCAACACTTATGATTGTATTAATGAACTCATTGATGTCTAATCATTTAAGAATTCTTTTTACTAGTCACTTTATCAAATAAATCCAAGTCGATAATATTTATTTCCAATCCTAAGAACTCTAAAGACTCTTTCCAAAATTTTATTTAGGAGACTGAACTTAACTTCTTCTTCCATAAACGACCATTTATTTAGTTCATTAACTCACCCTAGCCATCCTTAAATCATTTTCCTTCCATTCTAAGTGTGTTTAATAGGCCCCTTGATGTGTCCACATAAGGGTTTCTTATTAGAACTTATATAATAGAAATTTTATTATTGAAAAAGGTTTAAAGCATCCTTTACAGTTCCAATAGACTACTATTCCCAAGGATAGAAATATGTTTAGAACAATAAAATCAACACAACAATGATGTTATTTAAAATCCTGCGTACCATTCTTAACACACTGAATGCCATCCAATGCAAGTTTAGCATAGTCGACATGGATGCAAACATTAATAATCGAAATTTTATATACAAGCTATAATTGTTGTCCAAAAGGTTTTCTGATAAAAAGTTAGTCAACTAAAGTCAATATAAAAACACATGAGGTGGTTGTCTAAACAAGGGAATAAGTCAATGAAATCATTTCCATTTATGTAATAAACTCGTTGTTATTGATAGTATGAGTTCACTGCTATTATAGGCTAAAGTGCAGTCATTCTACATATAATTTTGCCACCATTCACAGAACAAGAAAAAAAATGACACCACACACAACGTTTTCTAACTTATTTAATACCCCACTTAAGGCTATTAACTTCACGACATAATCATTGTCATTAGATAACGCCTAATTAATACACCCATGTAGTAAATCTTGTTGTCAATTGTGATAACGGGCGGTCAGATAAAAATAGTTGTTTTAATTGCAAAAGAATGATTTGAGTGAAATCCAGAATCAAGTCTGAGTGAACAATAGGGAGGCAACCCCCAGGCCGCCTTACGCTTACTCTAACCGGATTAGGATAGCTATCTAGGGGAGGCACAAACTTTTGGGAAGCTCATTAAAGTTGGTTGTCGGGTAAAACCAGAGCCCCACAATAGTCCACAAATTTAGAGTAATAATCGTCTGCGTGGGAGAATAGACACTCGCTACGATATGGTGGCACTACAAGAAGGTTAAATAATTTCTAAGAAATTCTAATTAAAATTTGAGAAGGCAAACAAAATCTTTTGATATTAAAACTAAAGTCCAGGCACCAAAAATCTGTGGAACTTGTGTAGTGAACCTGTGAAATCGGTGCCGTAAAATCTGGGTAGTGGTATCTGAATTTAAGGTAGTAAATTCTGTGAGGTGATAAAATAGTGACGTAATAGTTTAAAACCCACGCTAGCTAACCTGGAGGAAGAATCTATATAGTAATCACTTAAGCACCAGCGTTAATTAGCTAAAGGTGAAAATAATGTTACACAACAATAAATTACAAGCCATGCTAAGAGACCGGGTCGCACCCACCTATGGAAACTTAACCGTCATATAGAGTCGGACTTGGCAAACCAGAGACTCGACAACTAGGGATTCAACAAAGTTGATGTATTTAAAATTTTCTCGACAAGCTTAAAGGATTAATCAATTGAATCGCTTTAGTGACTTGACTTGCCTCCTAAACTTTGATTGATAACGCAAAAAGACACCAATCCCTAATAACTAAACTTCAGAGAAATTAGTTAATTAAATACATTTTTAGGAAGTGGCCGACAGAGACTGTCATGGTGCAACAATTTTTTATTTTTTTTTTAACGTTACACAACAATTCGTATTAGTAGCACATATACAACAATACACTAAACATGAGTCAATTTTAAGTTTTATTTAAAAACATACAGCCATGTATTTATATAAAATTAGAATACACAACAAATGGTTTGTATAAGAAGAGAATACGTAAAGTCATGGGTTAAGAAGTAAGCAACAAAAGAGAAAACTCCCATTAGTCACAAAGATGTTACCCATAACAACGCATGGATTTTACCCTTCAAAACGTAGTGATTTTCCATAAGATAACACAATGAGGTATCAATCAAGTGCACAAATATCAGTCGCACAAGGCGTAAGACAAACCATCAACTGGGAACAACCCGCGCAAAGCTAAGAAGGTAATAAACGTAGAGATTACTAAACATAGTTTTCAGACACTGAGAACATTGGGGTGTAGAGGTTATAAACATGCAGATACCATGACAAGGGAGGAGATCAAACATGGAGGTAAGAAGGGGCAAACGATTGGGCAAACACATCATTCGCTCCTCATCCACGCACATGAAAGCATGGCATTTGAATCTATAGGTCGTTGTGCACCAAAGTGACAATCGTCGATTCGGTTCCTGGCCAACTGATCAGGCATGGAATGAAGAGATAGGGATGAGGAAAAAAAGTGCAAATCTTCATAACAATCAACAACCAAATAGTAGTCTCAACATGCATGGATTGAAGCCAAGGGAATCAATCAACGAAAAGCTTAAGGCTATGGGGGGGGGGGGATTCAATTCTCAATTAAAACGTTGAGTCAATCATTTTCTTTACCCAATTAAAAATACAGAACTGAAAGCATAAGCATACTAATAATCTACCTTGCAGAAATAAAGGAAGTGTACCATAGACCAAGTCGCCCGCTCTGTGTTGTTGTCCCGCACGCTCCATGAAACTCCCTCTTGCCGACCGATGATACTTCATCGATACCTCCCTGCCAATGCTAGGGGTACTCTTCTTCCCCCTTAGCCCCCCAAGGCGCAAAGGGGCTACGCACAATAACCAGAGAATCAACTAGCTCCCAGCTCGCTTCGCAAGGCCGAGATACCACTCCTCACTGAGCTGGGTATCCCAACTCCCACAAGCCAAGTCAGTCAAGTCTAAAATTATGTAGTGTAACATTACGCATAACAACAGAGATCCATCATCCTTCTCCTCCCTCCATTATATAGAGTTTCTAAGTCATTTACTTTCCCTAATTCCCATTTATTTTATTTTTTTTAAATTTAATTCATAAAAATCCTCCCCGTACATGTGTCACCCATCCCCTTCATTCCTCCATAAATTAATTTCATTCATTAATTAATTACCCTTATTTCCCTCACTCACCTAAAGGCACTCCTAGAATCACTCCTAGGTGTCCCCATATTCCCTTACAAGTTTTAATGACTTTCCCCCTTACTAATTTACTAGTTGAGTTTAATTTAGAAAGTTCTTAAATGCTAGATACCTTACTAAGTTAGACTTTCTTCTTTTTCCTTGTGTTTCCCCTTTCTTTTTATGTTTCCTTCTTTTTCCTAGTTTCCTAATTCCTTTAAATTTTCGTCTTTCCCTTTTCATTCAAAACTCAAATTGGCAGGTGCAGAAAATTAACTTTTTTTTTTCCTTTTTCCTTTTTAATTAATAAATTTAAATTAACTTATGAGACAAAACAATTATTTCCCCTTTTCTTGTCACATGGTTAATGATGATTATCACTATTATTTATTTATTTTTATTTTTATTTCTATATAAATATATATTTGTATTTTTATCACAAGTATCTCTTAGACCTAGACTTTAATTTCCTAGGCTGGGCCACATTTTATTAGGGAATTCATTTTAAATCTTTCTCATCATAGTATTCATTCTAAGGCCATATAGGTTTATTCATTTATTATTTAACAACGCGACGTGCCCTTCAGGACGCACTAGGTACTCCAAGGGTGCCACTCGCCCCATTTGTTTTCCCTTACGCGACGTGCCCTTCAGGATGCACTACGTGCTCCAAGGGTGCCACTCGCCTCTTTCCATTTTTCTTGCGTGACGTGCCCTTCAGGATGCACTACGTGCTCCAAGGGTGCCACTCGCCTCTTGACTGACTTGGTAGACATCAAAACCCCTGGAGTCAATACTCCTCCAGGTGATCTCGTGGGAGACTAAGGGCCTCTAAGGAATAAGTCCCCCGCCTTATTGGATGCCCCTTAGAATCATCGTGAGTGACTATCGCAGTCGTCCCTCACAGCATCATGAGTCTTCTCGAACTAGGTAGTCGTTAACCTGTCGTTCGAGCCATGGCGGGAGTGCCAGTAGGTTGTGGAAGGGTTGTTGTCCACACCTCTCCCTCAATGTCTCTGGTAGTCGTGCGTGACCCCTCTACTCCACATGTGATTCTGGTCGGCAAGCTATCGCCAGTCTGCATCATCAATGAATCATGTCAGAAATATATCCATAATCATATCATCTAATCATATGCACAAATATCATATATACAACAATCAAATCCCAACAGTCCACTCCCTGACTCGATCCGGAGTCCAAGGGGTCCATCGATGCCTCTGCATCTTCGAGATCCAAATTCGTGCACACTCAGTAAAACCGAGTCAATAGCACCTGTCTATGTCAATGCAGCAAAACCACATGTCATCAACCCATAACGCTTCATAATCAAAATCAAATGCTTAATAGTATAATAATCTGGATCACTTGCAAGCAAGTGTCCTCAAAGAATAAGTTCGCTTAGTGCGCATAGAGATTAATCCTCAAGGCAGAATCATAATCAAATCAACTCAGGGAAATACTAACAATCAAATCAAAAGATGGGAGGAATTTGTATAAATAGAAAGAAAAATAGAAATCATAAGTGAATTCATGAAAATAAAACTAAACTAAAAGGAAATCCGAAGCTAGAATGTTAGTCATCAAAAGGATGAAAAATGGTTGAAAAAGATAATAAGAGAAAACAACAATGAGTAATAAATATGGTAGTAGCAACAAAAGAAGTGTTTTCAGCAGACAACTGACAATAATCCAAGGGAAATCAACAATCAATAAAAGTTAGCCAATTAGTATCAAGCCCAATGGAAAGATTCCCATAGTTTTTGTTTTGAAATAAAAACAAACCAGAGTACGAGAATTGATTATCTAATGAAAATGATTTGCAACACAATTATCAAATCAAATTGTCACATACAATTTTCTTTTCATTTAGTGTGAAAAAAAAATCCGCGAATCAAGCAACATGTATTAATGTAGATGCTCAATAAAAATAGATTTTCAAAAACCAATTATATGAAACATCCTACAAAGCCATAAGATCTCAAGATTTCATAACATAAGCAATTCATTTTCAATTTTGAAAATGTTGAATTCTCAATAATAGAAATTACATTTCATATTTCTCACCCAAGTGCAATTTTCTCTTTTCCATAAAAATAATCATTAATACCAAAGATTCATTTTGATAATGCAAAGAGATAATACAACTATGGAGGTTATCAAAATAATCATTAAATTGACTCCAAACAATGAGTATATTAGAAAACAATATGAGAATAAATGAACGAGAATATATTCTAAACAACTATTGAGTTGGTTACAATCTTGGTTTATCAATAAAAAAAAGTGTCGCAAAGGAATCTCAAGCAACCAAGTTAGATTAACACTTCCCTAAGTTGCTTTTATTCAAGAGAGAAATCCTGAGCTATTGGTCCCTCAAGCCATTTCTCAACCTACATAAAAAAAGAGAATGGTGTGATCAACTCTTAGACAGTTTGGGAAGAAATCATTCTCTTAATTGACTAACTTATTGAAATGAAACTAAACTAAAAAAGAAGAGTAAAGATCAAAATTAAAACTAATCCTAAGAAAACCATGCTAATCTAATGTAAACTTAAACTAAGTGGGTTTTCAAAAAAAATTGTGTAAATATTAGTGCAGTCATCAAGTATTACCAACTGTGCATTCAACCAAATATCATAGCCTTCTTCTTTAGATATGAGCATTATGTGCTTTGCCACAACATTCTCTTCAATATGAGATTTTAGTGTCATTTATTGTTGTGAGATTTGAAGCCCTGGACACAATGTATTGTTCTTAAAATCAAAGTCAATCAAATTGAGTAGGTAAGACTACAATACTTCAATCCCATCTATCTTCTAAAATACCAATCCATCAAAAAACCTCAGTCATAAAAATATGATTGAAAACTTATTACCATTGCACCCCAAGGTAAGTGTTTCCTTTTGATTATTAATGATAGTGATGTGAAACATTGTATGATCATATTCATCCTTGTGAGATGCAAGATGAAATCATCATGAAAAGATAGAAATAAAGACACATTGGAAAGGTGTGACTGATCTCAGGTTACAATCTATATGGATTGACTTCCCCAACACAAATGAAAAACACAATTGGAAATTGAAATGGAATGAAGTGACTAAAATTATATTTCTAATGGGAAATAATATTATCATGGTAAGAAAGTTCATGAAACTAATAGCCTCAAGATCTCAAGAGTTTTCCAAGTGAAGAAACCATAAATTCCACTTCCTTGAGATAACACATGTCAAAGAATAAGAGGAAAGTGAAATGAAAAAGAAAATTATATATCTTATCTCTCCACTAGGTAGGTTTTCCATTCAAAGAATGAGACATATAATCCGGAAAAAAAAAAATCAACAAGCTCATGAGTAAGAGGGCTCAACATAGAAGAAGCACTGAGATGAACCAAACAATTCTTTTCTTTTCTGATTATGAATAACTGATTTTTGGGTTCAAGGAATGCTGAAGAATGTGGGGCTCAATAGATTGATGAATTACACCCCCCCAAAGGAATTCACATTTTGCACATTATTATCATGGCTAAAGTCAAAATAAATGTTGAAAATCAAAATTAGAATCTTAGAAGTTGCCTTGATATATTCCACTAAGATACCTGCAACTCCCAAACATTTGAATGGTTTCAACATGAGATAAGTGTGTAATTCTCATCCATGATAAAATTCAGATTACTAAAAAATGTGACCATAATGAGTGACCCAAAATCAACAAACCCAAAGGATGAAAGGATATTGTTGAACAAAACATCAAGTCAAAAATCCATCAAATTGATAGTGCTAAGATGAGTCTCTGATCATTCAGTGAGTTGGGGAAAATATATCAATAGAGAGATTTAAATATCCATGTTGTCCAGAATTGTCAAAAATGAAGCTAGACAGTGTAAATGGATATCTCTTGCTGTTGTGTATGAGAAGAAACTTGGGTGAAGAGAGCTGCAAGATAATAGATGAAATTCCTCCTTGATATTTTTTTTTAATAGAGCATAAGATATGTGCAGCCGGTGCTTAAAAATTAAAACTAAAAGTGCTAAATAAAAAATAACTCAAAGGAAATAAAAAATTAGCTAAGCTCTTTATGCTAGAAAAATATATGCAAAAAATTCATGTTGGATGAAAGTGATTGAAGAAAAGAGTGAATGTGAAAGAAATGATTTGGATAAATCCAAACCAGAGGAAAAATAATAATATAAGGAAATTACAAGGATTTGGAGTGGATTGAATTTTAGATGGGAAAAATTTTAATACTTAGAATTGAAATTCAATGTGTATGGGACATCAAAATCAGAACTTTAAAAGAATATCAACCAAACAAACTTTTCCAATTAGAATCATGTAGATGTGAATATAGGACAAATATGAGTGTTCATTTTCATTACAAGAGGGAATAGATAGTGTCTTAATTTCAAATACCCCACTTGAAAGATGCCACAATGCATTGGAAACGATTTGATATGGTGATCATGTATAAAAATCAATGATTTGACAATTGCTCAACACATAGAAAAATTCGAGAATGAAAATTTTTTCCCACATCAAAATTAAATTTAAAATCCATCCAAGGGAAAATTTAGTGGGGAATACTTCTATTTCTTTCCACTTTTGCTGATAATTCATTTATTGATTAGCCAATAGTAAATAAAAGAAAAGGAAAACATAGAACTAATTAAAAAACTATGAAGCAAATCTAAATTGTGCAAAGGAAAGACAATAGTCTATTCTACCCTAGTCCTACTCTATGCTAAAATGGCTGAAAAATGAACTATGTAAATTCATAATGTCAATGTATCCATCCAAGTAATCCCAAGCCTACACATATATGTTCAGGACAAAAGATTAGTAACAACAATTGGAATAAAAATAGAGTAAAAATTGGAAAAAATAAAACGTGATAAACTCTATCCACTATATTAGAAATGTGACAGTGATAATTCATGGGAATTTATATAAGAAGGATCTCTCCAAACATGTTTCAATCCTATCATAAAATCTTGCACTACTATCATATAATTGATGGAGGGATTTCAATGGAAAGTAGCATACCAAATGAGAATCATGCATAGAATTCGTGTAAAGTGTGTTCGGTTAGAGAATCTCCATGTTAATAAAGTCGTTTATCCTTGAAGACAAACCAAAAGAATGAGGGCCTGACATAATAATCAGTGTAGACCGAAGTGCCTCATTATCGTGGAAAGCTTCCCTGGACTCACAATTCAAGTAACCATCTACTTGAGATAGACTAGTGAGATTATATGATATGCATGGGTTAGGACCAACCATGGTATGAGAGATAATTTCAAAACAATGGTGAGATCCACTAGTATCAACAATATTCGGTAAAGGGATACTTGAGTAAGAAGATTTATTATTTATCAAAAATGAAGAAGGAGAAGATATCCTTTGATACACATTTTCTATATAATTCTCTTCATCCCATGAAAAAGGTTGATAAGGCTTGGTTATAACAAGTTCATGGGAAGAGGATTTATCCTCTCTATCTTCCATATGTACATTCCCCCCATCAATTATTTCAAAATGGGTCAACCCTATTGATTCCATTTGATTTCGATGGTGGGTGGTTTCCTGCAAAGTCAAACCATTAAAGAGATCAGGATATAAATAATAATAAGTGGAAGAATTAAGAGAATTGAAAGCCTCTCTAGAACAATTTTTTTATTTAGAAAGTGACTCCTTGGATGATAGTTCCTCTTCTTCAAAAACATCATTGATTGATTGTGAATTTGTGGGCTCCACACTAGGTGTGGTTTCACAATCGACATGTTCTTCCTCAAGATGGTTTTCCTCTTCCAAGTAAAAATTGGATTGTTGTGATAAAAGAGGTATGTCTTGTAAGTTGATCTCTTTTCTTGAAGTGAAAATATCAGTGTGGTTGTCTTGCTCCTGCACAACATGAGGTTTTGAAATATCTTTCAAATCATATTCACAATTAGAAGAGGGGAGAAAATGAAAAGAATTCTTAGAACAAGAAGAATGAATAAATGATTCATCAACAATAGGAAAATAATATTTCTCTATGTCATTTGAACTAGGAGAATTTTAAACATCAGGATAATCCAAATCAACATAAATTTATTTCAAATTATCCATGTGTGAGGAAGAATTCATTTTATGTGTGTCTAGATTTTCTTTATTAACAAAATTATCAGAATTCATGTCTTTCCCCTTAGATTCCTCTTCCATTCCTTGTGATGGAGAATATGAGATAAAAGAATGAGAACCTGACATAACCGTTGGTGTGACCCTAAGTGTCCCATTATCAACAGGAAAATCCTCTTCTTGGGTAGCTACAGAAAAATCTGAACTTAAATTTACACAAGAAGCCTCTTTTTCGACACAAGGAAAAAAAATATGTATGGAGTGGTGAGAGGATACATATGCTTCTTCTGAGAAATAATTCTCTATCTAATCCATATCCCCCATAGTGAAGAAAGATTCAAACATATGGAGTTCACCTAAAGGATTAGTATTTTCAATATTTTTATTTAAATCAAAACCAACATGTAAATGAACATTAAAACTTGATTTAGATTCTTCATCCATTGATTCATGTGTTTCATTAGTAAGAGAAACTAAACAGGAAATCAAATCATTGTTAGAGGGCCTATTATCCAAAAGAAATCTACAACAAAGATGAGTAAATATGATAACAAAATATTCAAGGGATTCATCTTTTTTCTTCTTAAGCTCTAAATTTTTTGCACACAAATGATCATAATCATAGTTCTCAAAAGCATGCGAAAATTCTCACATAAATTGTTTCCATGTGTGAATAGAGGCAACTAACAAAGTCTCGCACCAACTCTTGACTAAGTTTGCAAAAGTGAGAGTGAACAACTCGCAAATGGTATTTCTATTAGTAATATTTTGAGAACAACAAAATTTTCATAAATTTAAAGCATGTCCATATGAAGAGATTGCACTCTTGTCATCAAATCTAGGTTGTGACAAGAAATGTAAAATATTTCTAGGAGCTTTGGGAGGTATAGTGCCAGAAGAACACCTCCATAAAGGGATATGGAATGGGGCCATTAGTAAATTAAAACAAAAGATTAATGCAAATTATTCCACATGCTCAACTTGTCATTTTTCCCTCCTTCTAGTGCCATTTATGTTCACGAGTACGAATGTCCTATCAAGAAGATGAGGGAAAATGCCCGATGATAGTTCCCAATTAGACCTACTCTCATTTGGTGTAGTTTTTCTAATGCATTTATGAGCCTTGGTGCCACTCAAAATTAAAATAATAAAAAGGGGAAAGACAATGAACTTCCCCCCAAATAATTCTAATAAATCCTAAGACTAATAAAACTAATCTAATCCTAACTAATTCTAACCTATCCCGAGAGAAAAACCAGAAGATGCACACAACTTAAAATGATGCTTTGACAACAAAAATAGTTCATGGAAGCCAGCAATATGTTATAACAATAATACTACAAAAATTCTCCCAAATAGTTGAAGAAGAGAATTGTAACATCATCCCTATACTCATAAGAAATCACAACAACATAAGAATTCTAGATACTAAGCACAAAAATAGTTCACATAATCAATATCCAGAAAAATTAAACCACAAATACAAGTGTAGAATAGTCCCACAACCATTTGCAAATAGTTATGACTTCAGAATGCCTCATGCTCTTTATTACTCATAAGTAAAAGTACCATCTTTTGTTACAAAGGGAAAAAATCCTCTCTCTATGCTATGAGTTCTCTTTTATAAGATGAGAGAGAGACTCTTCAATTCTCATGACTATTCATTTCATTTTTTTTGTTTGTTTTCTCACATTTTGAAAATGAACATGTGAGAATTACAAATAGAAACTGAACAGACTCATGAGTCATTATTTCCATCCTTAGACAATTTACAAATGATATTCGTTTTAAAACAATCATTGACTCTATCGATTTGCATTATCTTTTGTTCCTCGAAAGTTTATGGGAATTTTTGGCTTCTGCCTACTGATTAATATTCTTCTAGATTCTTCTCCTCTATATCATATTTCTATTGAGATATCACTGGCTCAGTTCCTTTTCCGATATCTTGATATATGACTTCTTGAAGTCTTCATAGCCAATTCTTCAATCAGATTCATGTTCTATCTGTGTTTTGCATTTTTGGACTTTTTTTCTCTCAGTATGCTAGAACTTGATATCTCATCCCATTCTCCTCTCCTCCATATTTTGTATGTGGATGATATGTTGTTTATAGGAAACAAAAAGGAGATTATCCAGGATGTGAAAACTCAATTGTCCTCTATATTTGACATGAAGGATCTTGGTGCTGCAAAGTTTTACCCATAATGTGTATAGAGAGGCATACATAGAAGATGAAGACTTCAAGGTGGTGTTTCAACAACTACATATCCAAATTCATATAGAATAAGGTGATGACAAGGATAAATATAATTTCTAGAATGGGTTACTATACAATCTTGACAACCTCTGTGTCCCGAAATATGAACGACTACAACTTATTAGAGAAACTCACACCTACAAGGTTGCAAGACATTTTGGTGTTGGGAATACAATTGCCAACTTACATAGGTATGTGTACTAGCCCAAAATGCAAGAATATGTACCATGGTATTTTAGAGGATGTATACTTTGTTCTACCAACAAGCCCAGTAATAGGAAGCAAGGCTATACTATCCCTTACCTATACCCACTCAACCTTAGGAAATAATTTTTATGGAGTTTTTCGGAGGTTTACCAACAACCAGTAAGGGACATGACTATATGTTTGTGGTATTTTAAAGATTCAACAAGATGTGCATTATAATGTCTTGTAAATATACCATCAAAGGGAAAGAAACATAAAAAATGTTCTTTGAACAAGTCTGAGTGCACTTTGGGATACCAAGGAATATCATCTTAGAGAGGGATACAATATTTCTTAGTACATTTTGGACTATAATGGGGGAGAAGATGGATGCTAAGTTGAATATATATATGATGTTACATCCATAGATAGATGGGAAGACATAAGTACTTGATAGGTCTTTGATGTAGCTTTTTAGGGGCTACAATCATAAGCATCCAAAGACTTGGGATGAAAATACAATTTACATACAACACTCTTATAATAGAGTAGTCCACACTTCTATTGGTAAGTTACCTTTTGAAACTTTATTTGGATATTTTCCACATTCTCCCTTGGATGTTGTATATGGATAGAAAGGAAGGGTGACGAAGGACCACACAAGGGATGCATTAAGTGAATAAAAAAATGTTGAGAAGATTAGGAAAATCCATTTGTAAGTAAAAGAGACATTGGCTAGTCACAAGAAAAATACAAGGCCATACATGGTGAACAAAGAACGAAGAAGTCATTGAAAGTGGAAGACAGATTTTTGTTATAGTTGAACAAGAAAAGACTATAGGTTTCTAGTAAGAAGGTCAAGGATCTATGGTATGGACCTTTCGATATATTGGAGAGGGTGGTATATAACGCCTAAAAACTCATTCCACCCACATACATGCACATTTACTCAGTAGTGAATGTGAATATCTCAAAATCTATGAGTCTTCCAATGTGGACCAAGATGAGAAGTATGTCCTACCTTCCATAGAGGACTTAGCACCATATGATCAAGAAGAGTTGGCATAGGACATTGTTTTACAAGAGAGGTATAGAACTACAAGACATGGGCAACACAACCTTTGGCAGATTGGGTTGAAAAGACAACTTCCAGGCAAATCAAAGTGGCTCTCTCGGGAGAAGATAGAGGAAAATTTTCCTCACCTTATTTATTAAATATTTTATGGACCAAAAGACACCCTAACTAAGGAGGTATGATATGGATTGGTTGACTATATTATTTTTCATCTATGTCAATGCTTTCAGAGTGGAAAAATATTGAGGAATCAACAGGTCATCATAATGGTAGGTCCCAGCTTGGAAAATTGGGGTTTGAAACCTTCTGAGGCCATTTTGACGCATCAAATGGAATTTTTTGGGGTCGCATATGAAAAATGGATTCTTGTTGAAGGTGTCTCAACCTTTATTGGAAGCAATCAAAGGATCTCGGAGAAATTTTCCATCATCTCATTCCTCTTCATGTGATGGATCCTCGAGGAACAACTTGATAGGATGTCTTAATCCATGATCTTTGTTTTCATCCACTATGGGAGGTTGTTTGGGCTAATGAGAGTGGTCTTACCCAAGTAAAATTAGTTCAATACCCAACTCTTTATACCCTGAGCTCGTCTGAGACAAAACAACAAAGAGCAGATTGCTCTAATACTAGTAATCTAGATTGTATAGAGAAAGAAATGAGAGGTAGGAGTATGAATGGAAACACACAGACATAAATATTGTATACGTAATAGTAATATTGTGAGAACCAAATTCTATTAATAAATGAAGCAAGAAAGCATTGTGAAATGCAAAGTAATACAAACTAGAAAGAATGATGGTAGCTTATCTCTCAAGAGAGAGGTGTTGGTTACACTCATTTGCAAAAACCATAACCCTAGGAGATGAAGTGGCTAAAAGGAATGTGGGGCCCGAGGATTCTAGTTGATATGTCAACTTCATGAGGTCACAACTTCTACACACAAACTCCATTTCGAGCACACAATATTGCATTGGAAAGATCTCGATAAGAAGAAAACTTCCAGTCAAGGATTATGGATGCCATTGAAGCACTAATCTGTTGAAGGGACAAAAATCAGTATTAAGGGCCTATAAAATACGATGAAAGTTCAAGACTTGGAAAATTAGAGAAAAAATGGTAAGATGGGGAACTGTTATAAGTCAGTGGAAGAGGTGGGTGTCCATTGATATCCGCCTGGATTGTTTTCACCCAAAATACTTGAGTTCTATAGCCTATCCCAATAATTGGATGACAAGTGTCCATTCTGGTTTCTTTGAGAATATTAGATCAACGTCCACTAAAAAATATATATTTGTAGTTGCATCAATGTATAAAGGTTCTTCTACCTAATTAATCTCTAACACTTTTCTTGTGTTATCAAGCGATCTATGAATATCTACAACACTTTGTTGATGTTATATGTTTTTGTATTAATATGTATTTTTTTTCAATCACATTGATGGATAACACTTTAGCGAATTAATACACAAATTATTCTCCAATATTTTATCAAAACTCTTCACTAAGAAAATTTCTTAGATAAGACTTTAGTACCTCATGATCTTCACCTTTGATTGGATAAACCACTACAGTTTTGGAAGATTAACTTATAGTATTTTCAGTTTTAGTTTATGATTTTTTCTTTAAATTTTATTCTTATATTTTATATATATTTGTAATTATTTATTATTTATTAGAATATTAATTTTTAAAATAAAATTCTATAGTCGGAAAAATATCCACACACAAATTTGACCATACTTTAATTAGATGTGTCATATTGAAAAATATAGTATTAATTTCCTTTTTTATATTCACATGCGAAAAAGAAATTGTAGCCGCATAAAAGTTTAGATACTTTTTTTTAACGTCCGTTTATTTTTCTTAAAAATTTATTTTTTAATTAAAAAATAAAAAGTAAATTATTATTTTAATTATATAAAAAAATATACTTATAGAAATAAAGCATAGTCATTAGTTATAATAAAAAATAATACATTTAAATTATTATATATCCTATATGAAAAAACATAATTTTCTAATTAATGATACATTATCTTTTATTATAAAATAAAATTTTAAATATAAATTTGAAAAAAAAAATTAATTAATATAAATTATTTTTTATTATAATTTTTTTTAGTAAGGTTTTCTATTCGAATATTAACTTGAGTTACCAAAATACATATGGATTAACAAGTGAAACCAAAAGGAACCATGATTGCATACCACACAAAATTTAAAGTTGAACTTGACACCTAAAATGTTCTTGAACAACTGAAAAAACTAAAAGTCTTGATAACTAGCAGTCTAGATAACCATAGAAGAAAGGTCTAAAATTTCAAACTAGAAAAGACATAGACAAAGCGATGAAAACCAGAGAGTGTATCAACCATGAGAAGGGGACACCTGAGCATCCACTAGGGTGGAATTGGTCATAGGTCATGCAACTGAAGAAGACCTTGTATGTAGATGACCAACAAAAGGAAGCATGAAGGATCCACCATAATGTCTGACCAACCAAGAGACCATCCTCATGAGAAAGTTGCCATGCTCCTTGAGTGACTCCATCAATCGCTTGATCTTCCTGAAATAATGGTCACTTGGAAGAATTCCCAATGCAACCATGGTATTGGCGAGCCAATAGAGTTCGAGAGTTCTGTATAATTTAGAATTCCTTGTTCTAGTGTAGCCCAGACTAGGAATGATATAATGATACCACCCACTTGTTTTTCAACCTCATCGTCCTACTTATAAGCCCAAACCAACCTCACATCTTCTTCTAGAGTCGACATGGTTGCTTTATCATCTGTTGGAACAAATGGATGATACAACTCAACAACCTCAACAACATCCTTTGTCATGCATTTGATGACCAAGGGAATGTTTGGAGCATTGTCCATGGGGAGCCATGAGAACAAGCTAAATATAATTAAAAGCAGAGTCCCATTGTGTTATTAGAATGCACCCTTAAATATACACCAAAAACTCAGGGCTATGAAGGCCATAGACCACCCCTTTTCCAGACTTAACCCTCTTGGATCCATCATGCAAAGAAACTAATCCCATTAATGTCATGAAAAGAAACTTAAGTGCTTATTCCTATGTCCCATTTCCATCCTATGTGGTAGTCCAATATGCACTAGATCCTCCATTATCCTTAACCCATGGGAACTACATGAGCAAAGAAACATCCCTAATAGCTACCCCTTCCTTTGATGGATTTTCTCATCATTAAAATATAACTTTAATTTATATAAATTTGAAAAATCAATGAATAAAACAATGAAAAATGTAACTCATCTTTATTGTTTTACTCAATTTACATTTTATCTTTTCTTTATTAATTTGATTTAATAATTTTTTATATTCAATTACTTTTTTCCTAAATCTAATTAAATAACAACAAATAGT
>ML808175.1:151628-169020 GCA_009831015.1 Picea engelmannii | reverse complement strand
TACCAAGAGTTTCAAGGTCATATATTGCAATTTTTATGAAAAACTGAAAAAGTCAATAGCTCCAATTAAATATATTATATACCTTTCTCCCTCTCATAACTTCTTGCCTTATTTTTTCATTTTCTTCTCCTTTGTGTCCTTCACTAGTGCCTTCTACTCCCTCTCAAAAACTACTGCAAATGCTTGTACCTGGTTTTTTTTTCTCAAGTTTACCTTGTATGCGTCCCTCATGATTTTCAAACAGTTACCCACCAACAAGGCTACTTTAATTTGGTTGAATATATCATAAAAAGGACGAACATGTGGTCTATAAGTTTCTTCTCCAAATGATAAAGTTTGTTGTTATAGATTGTATGAATTGTGGGCCCAGAAACATCTAATGCCTTGTCATTTAGGCACCTCCAAAATTTATTATTCTCCGCCAATCTAGTAATATATTGTCATTACTAGAAAATAAACATTAAAAACTACATTTATACCACATTATGGGAAATAAAGACATTTAATTAATTATTAGGGAGTTCTGGCTACTTGTATGGGACAACGTACCATCCACCAGAAGCTCAATTGATAGTATCCCAATGCTACTAAGATGTGTCAATCTAGAAAATATTTTATACATATTAGGAGTGGGGACATTGGGGCAATCCTAGACAATATGTGTATGGTTTGGAATGCTATGGGTAGGGGTTTCATGTGCCCCATCAAAAGAAGGGGGAGGAGATGCATGCAAAGGAGAGGTGGAGGGTGGAGTTGAGGTAAGGTTGAACATGAAACAAAGAGGCAAACAATTGAGTGGGTATGTGAGTGGTGGCGGGATGCAATTGTGGTGGTGTGTGGCCACTGCTAGCTCCAATCTCATGAGTAGGATCTTGCAATCTCAAATAATCCTACAAAAAAAACCATTTTTGTTCTCTATAAGAGTAAATCAAATATAAACATGTATACAACAAATCAATTTAAAACTTGCATACACGATACAGTTTGAGTATATCCATTAAAGCGTTGAACTTATGCATAGCCTAATACAAGTCAAAATCAAACAATGCAACCAATTCATTGTTGGATTTTCTAATAGTCCTTCTAATTGTGGCAATTGAGTCCTCCTCATCGAACAAGTAATATTCACCACCCACATTAGAATCAGGGGTGCAATCCTTCAAACAAGAAACACTTAAAGTTGATTATAACATTAATAAATATACTTTTATTAATATAATTAAATAAATTTAAGGCATTACTTCTACTAGTGGCAGGGGTGCCTTTCCACGATCACCCTACTATGATATTAAAAGGAATGTTAATTAGAATGAAATAAGCATGAAATAGTAAAATTGTTTAAGATAATAAAAGAAAAATATTAATTAATTATAAAAGCAGTAAAATTAAGTACCCCATGATAGAAGTGCTTGCTTCTATTCAATTTAAAGAATATTTTATCAAAAATTCATCCCCTACATGTTTTGTTTTTATTGCACATACCACTACTCAATTTATATCTTTCCCCTCAAACATGTAATTGAGTAGATTTTTTGTTGTCCTGGATCATGTATTATTTATAAATCTTGCAATATTTCCTGAAGCTTTTGACCTTCCATTCATATATATAGTCACTCCTTTGTTTTTAATGTTGTCTTTTAGTTGTATATAATTTGCAAAAACCGTATATCTTCGCATACTTCACATATATTGGGCTAACATAAACCACACTCCACAATTATAACATGGCCCAACATACTCCATCAATTCAATTACTCCACCATATTTGACCTTTATGCCTTCCATGGAAAATAGTCCGAGACCATGTATAAAGGATGGAGCAATGTGATAAGTTCTCTCATTGAGAAAAAAATCAGTGTCCAACTTAGGAAGTTGTTCAAGTTCCCACTTTTTCACTAGATGCTTGTAGCTTGAGGGAAACTAGAGCTCATCTTTTTCCTTATAGTCATAAGAACATGTCCCTCATCTAGCACGAAAAAATTCTAGACATCTTCAATATTTTCTTCTAACCTTTTGACCTCTAGTTAAGCTCACCTTGTTACATGTAGTTGATGTCTCACTTTCCCATATTCCTCTTGAAATACCATCTCTCTTTGATAATATATTTTATATATACCTTTAATTGGTACATGTAATCCGTCCATTTAGAATATAGATTAAATGATGTAATGATAGCCATCATGAAAATATTTCAAATTCAAATAATTACGAACAAAAAGCAAAGGCACAACCCTAGGATATGCTAAGTCCTTGGAATCCCATATGTCATTCCTTGAAATTTTGGGGGTGCTTCCACATGTTTTGTGAGTACAATTCCCAGGTCTCACATCCCCTTGTCCCATAAACTTGGTGGAAATTGTGTTTTTTGTGTGTAAAAAAATGTTGGCGAATCTGCTTAGATATTTCTTTTGACCATAGATGATAAATGATATGAAGTGATCATTAAGAGATTTTCGGCTTGTTGGATTTCAAAATGAGCAATCAAAAAGAGAAGTGATATTGTTGTCAATGACATGTTACATGTCATCTTGCGTGGTTACGATGGAGGCTATCAATTCCCATAAAGATGTAATTAGAAATAAGAGGAGAAAATAAAAATAGAATGCCTATGAAATAAATCTAAAAATAGATCAAGCTACAATGAGAATTAAAATATAACTCGAATTATAAATAAAAGGAGAAAATAAAACTAGGTAAACACCTTTATAAACCTATAATTATTAATTGTTGCTATCTTTGTGGGGATTAATAAATCTAAGTTTGAGATGGATCTAAACACACCTTAACCAAGTTTTTATCCTCTTAGGGCTTGATTGATATGGAATTTAGATTGATCTAGATCCTAGTACTAGTTAACCCAATTGACCGAGAGGGAGAACCAAAATGTATGCAAAATCTCAAACCCTACATCACATTGCTACAATGGAAACTAAATTGCAATTGCAATAGTAAATAAGAGAATAAAATAAAAAATATGTTAGATTGATTTGTTTTTATTTTAATTAAAAAAATGGTTGTAAGATTGTATTAAAGTAGCATTGAGGTCGAACTTCCCAATAAGATAATACAAAATAGAAGAAGGTCTAGTGCCAAAATATCTAAACAAGATCCCAAACTACCAACACTATTGTCTATTCTAGCGGTTGGAACAAAGTTTCCCATTCTACCCCTATCTATTCAGAAAGTATATAGCCATATGTACTATCCTAGCAAAATTACTACTTTCTAAAACATAACATAATTTAAAACCTAGTGAAAATTAGGCCCACTACGAGCTTCCCAATTCTTTCAAGACTTAGTTCACTGAATGACAAAGGATTGTTTCATTGCTTGGGCTAATGGTTGTTGCACATTAGCATCCTCATTTTCCATCAAAATTTCTTCTCCAAATGAATCCATTGAAAGGGAAGGATTGACCACTAACTAATTACCCTCATTGCCATTCTCTTTCTTGGTCTCCAGCTTTTCAATCCTAGCCTGCAAGAGGTCTATTTTGTTTGCTACCTATTCAATCCTTTGATTCACGTTGTTTTCTGAATTAGTACCCATCTACCTTTTTTGGCTTTGAATTGCATCTAGATGGAAGTTAGGACCCCTTATTTTACTTTGCATTTCTTGGACTTCCAATGGATTCCTTCTCTCCCATTCCTTCCTCCAACCTTCCCACTTTCTAGTGTACAAAGAAAATCACTCCCAAGATTCTTCTATATGTCTCTCGCACCTTTGGATGCTTCTTTGGATCTTCGAGTTCTCACATATTGCACAATGACTAGTATGCCCATGCCAATTTTACATTTATCCTCTACACCCAAGATAATGAACAACTTAAGATTCCACCCAATATCCCTTGCAACTTGTTCAACAACACAAGTATTCAAACAAAGGATGAACACCTTCAGTAATCACTCACACAACTAGATCAAATACCAACACACCGATGTTTTTACATGGTAAAACCTCTGCGGGAAAAAATTCACAGCCCCATCCAACAAGGCCACTTGAGGAAATTTATTAATGCAAAATAAAATATATTACATAGTGTTTCTCACAATTAATCATTGACAAATGGCCCTCCATTCTCTTTAAATAGAGATCATGGACCAATCGGGTGTTAAGCCACATATCAATGTAGCCGTTAAGATCAAGGAGAATATGAACTATCAAATCACTCTATGTTGGGAGCATATCTTGACTGTCAGATTACAAATACACACTAATGCATACTAAAAAAATACACTTTAACCTAATGACACATTAGACTAGGTTGATAATAACTAACTCTCAAGTGTCTAAATATCCTAACATCCCCCCTTAAGAACAACTTGGGATAGGATTGAAGGATTTACAAAGGTGACACAATAGGAGAAGGAAGGAGGCATTAGAGCCTATCCCCCCTTAATGTAAACTTCTTGAACTCCTAACATAGATCAAAGTTTGAAAAACTTTGCTTCTATAAGAGACTTTGTGAAAATGTCTGCAACTTGATATTCTGTAGGGCAGAAGAGCATTTCAATGACTCAATCATGAATGAGATTTATGATGAAGTACATGTGTAGATCAATGCGTTTGTTGTGATGATGTTGAACTGGATCTTTGACAAGCTTGATGGCACCCTGATTGTTGCACTAGAGGGTGGTCAGATGCTGCTGCTGGAATCCAAACTTCGAAAGGATCTGTCGAAGCCACAAGCCTTCTTGAATTGCATTAACTTCTGCTCGATACTCTAATTCTATTGAAGAAAGAGAAATAACCCATTGTTTGTTACAATCCCAAGTGAAAAGTCTAGAACCAAGGATGAAAACATAAACTCCACTCGAATTTCAATCATCAAGGTTGTTGGTCCAATCTGAATTAGTGAGACCAACCAACAAAGGAGTCCCCCATGAACTATAATGCATCCCAAACTGAACTGTACCTTGGACATTCCGAAGTATCCTTTTATATTCTCTCCAGTGGATTTCATGGCGTGTTTACATATTTCGGGAAACAAGACCAACATGAAAGTAAATATTAGGACGAGTATGAGTCAAATATAAGAGGCTACCAACTAACTGACTATACAAAGTGGCATCAAATTTGGGAGTAGTACAAGTGGCATCAACTTCAGGAGTAGTACAAGTGGAAACAAGTTTGACTCCAGATTATAAGGGAGAAGGGTATGGTTTAGAATCGTCCATGTGAAAGCGGTGAAGAAGGTCACAAGCATACTTTGATTGGGAAAGAAAATTCCTTCCTTGGTTTGCAAAACTTGGAGGCCAAGGAAATAATTCAAGTGGCTTAAGTTTGTCATTTCAATTTTATTTTTAAGGCTGGTTTTAACATGGGTTAAAATTTTAGGGTCACTACTAGTGAGGATATGGTCAACAACATAAAGAAAAAGTATTATGAGATGGATTTCTCCTTTCTTGGTATAGACATTAGGGTCAAAATGACATCTAGAAAAGTCGATGTCAAGAAGAAAGTTGTCCATATTTCGCATACCAAGCTCGAGGAGCTTTCTTAAGACCATAAAGAGATTTCTTAAGGCGACAACCAAGGATGGAGTCATTATGGACATAGCCAGGAAGTTGTTCTGTGTAGATTTCTTCTTGCAAATCCCCATGCACGAAGGTGAATTTAACATCCATATGATGGACCTCCCATTTACGTGAGGCAATAACGCCTAGAAAAAGATGAATGTAATTCATTTTGGTTAAAAGGGAGAATGTTTCATTATAGTTCGTGCCTTCAACTTGAGAGAATCCTTTGGAAACTAGTTGAGCCTTATGTATTTCAACACTTCCGTCTGATGCATACTTAGTTTTATACACCCATTTAAATCTGAAAAGTTTTCTTTCTTTCGGAAGAGGTACAATATCCCAAGTATCATTTGCCATTAAAGAGTGATACTCTTCATTCATTGTTGTGTCACAATATAGATGATTTGAAGCTTTTAAAAATATTTTTGGATCACGAGTCTCTGAAACTTGAGTCAAAAGAGAAGAGACTCACGAGAACTGTGAACGTGTCCGGCATTGATCTGTAGGATGACTGAAAAGATAGCTAGTTGCTTCTCGTGTTGAATAGACCCATTTGGGAAGTGGTGGTGTTGGTGCAGGTTCATGTTCAATGGACTCATATAGAGGAAGGTGAGTAGGCGAAGGTGGATTTTCATTCTCATTGTCATAATCATTTGAAGAAGAAACTAGAATAGGAACAAAAGACGACACAAACACCAAATATGGATTGTAGTCCAAAGATGGTACAAACACCGAATTATGCTCGCATACCAAGAATTTTTTTATCAAATTTGAATCTCTTCTAATAATAATTTCATTGGAATGAGGTTGAAGAAGTATGTAACCTTTGACATCTTCAGAATATCCACCAAAAATACACTTCTTACTTTTAGGCTATAAAGATTTCATTTTCTCATAAGGAATCTGATCCCATGTTATACTACCAAATACATGAAAGTGGCTTACATCTGGCTTAATGTTAGTCCATTCTTCTTCTGATGTTATATTTTTTAAAGCCTTTGTGGGAGTGCGATTTACTATGTAATTTTCACAATTGATGGCTTCCAGCCAATAATTAAGACTTAATCCCTTAGATTGGATCATAAAATTAGCCATTTCTTTTAATGTGTGATTCTTTCTCTCAGCAACATCATTTTGCTGTGGTGCATATGGAACAATGTGTTACATTTGAATTCCTTGTACAATGCAGTAACTTGTAAATTTATTATTCACATATTCACCTTCATTATCTATTCTTAGCCTTTAAAGTTGATGTCGAAATTGTTTTTTTATAAGGGCCTTGTAGGCCAAAATCTTGTTAAAAACTTTGCTCTTAAGTTTTAAGAAGTAAACCCAAGTGCATCTAGAGAAGTCATCAAATCAAGTTAAGAAATACTTGCACCCAAAGAAAGAAGGAGAAGAAATCAGACCACACAAATCACTGTGAATAGGATGAGGCATGCCAAGAGGCACGTTTATCAAAATTGTCCCGATGATGTTTGCCGAGAACACAACTGACACAAACACCATCTCTATAATAAAAAAAAGGAAGACGAGTCACCATGCATTGATTTAATAATTGCTGCAACGAGCGATAGTTACATGACAAAACCGCTCATGCCAAAGTGAGTGAAATCTGGTCATGCCAAAGTGAGTGAAATCTGCTCATGGTGAGGTGAAAACTCTATGGTTTTACCTTCACCTGAATGAATGATTTGATACACTGATAGAAGGTTGTAGGATAGACTTGGAACACATAATACATCATTGAAATGACCATTAGCTACCTGAACTGTTCCAGACCCTACAACACTAAGAGATCTATCATCACCAACAAATATTTTTTTGGTGTTACATTCATTTAGATCAGAAAATATGCATTTATCCTTAGCCATTTGATAAGATGCTCCAGAATCAATAAACCACTCACCATAAGAAGAAGTAGAATTTGCATTGAAGGAGAAACCATAAGTAAAAAGTGCATGTTTAGAAGGAGAAGAAGAATCAATATTGATGTTGTGCTTATTCATCGTTGCTTCTAAGGCTTCATCTTTTTAAAATATTTAGACTCCACATGACCATCTTTCCCACAAAAATTGCAATTTTTATCAATATTCTTACTTTTGGATTTTGCTCTTTTGTCACCATTAGGAGTATAAGTTGGGTGGGAGGGTTTGAGACCATTGTTTTGCTTGTTGTTGTGGCAAGGATGTTGCTTCTTGGGATTTTTGGATTTATCTTTATGCCGGGCCACTAAGGCTTTGTTGGATGTACTGGTAGTGTTGATCAATCCAAGTTGCACAAGCTTATCTTGCTCTTGAAACAAATCATCACAAAATGACTCAAGAGTGGGATCTTGGTAAGCACTCCCTAGAGCTTCTTTGGTGGCATAAAAGGTAGATATAAACACATAATATGCACTACCAAGTTTGAAAACAATAATATAGATGCATCAATCTTCCTTCAGATCTATTTTGCAGTCTATACATAAAAGTCTAAGTGTTTTGAACTTATATAAATAATCTTCAATGCAAGGAAAATCGTTGGGACTTAAATCCATTAACTGATTTTCTATTTGGTGGGATCGAATAATACTGTGTTTACCAAACACTACTTCAAGCTTTCCCCAAGCTTTATTTGGGCCATCAATTCCTTGAAGGTGAAACCTTAAATCATGAGAGATGGACATTCTGATTAGTCTACGTGCTTCGTCATTCTTATTATCCCATTTGTCCCCATTTTTCTTTCTTTTCGGGCATCATTGGGGGATTGTTCTTTTCCCAAGGTAATCTGGTACAAACCTTTACTTCTTAGTACATCTTCTATGTGAGATTTCCATCAAAAGTAGTTGGTACTGGTAAACAAAATATCATTGGGAGAAGCCATATTAAATATGTAGAGAATTTGAATTTAAAATCTGAAAATGATGGTTTGGATGGAATGCTCTCGAAAAAATAGGTTGTTTCAAAAAAACGACACAAAATGGACTTTGGGTGTGAAAGTTATGCCATTTTGAAAAAAAACATAAACGGTAACTAAAGAGCCACATGCCAAGTAGAAGTTGGTCCACATGGTGATGCCCTCCTTCATTAACTTTCTTATAAACTCACTTTTACAAATAAGTTGCTTATGAAGTGACCCATTTTTATAGACTAAGTGTGAATCACTTTTACAATGGAGTTTCTTTGCAAATTAAAGTTGCATGCAAAAAGAGTAACTAAAAAATAAATTAAAGCTACGTATAGTGATTTACTTTTATAAATGAAGTGAAATGCATTTTACAATGGATGCATGGAATTTTTCAAAAAAAAAAAAGGACCTGAACTCAAGACCTCTAACTAAGTAAAGAAACTTTTAACAAAGTGAGCTAGTGCAAAACACATTATAATATTAATAAGAATGATTCGGGGTGTTGTTGTTGTGGAAGACGACCTTGGAGTGCATGCTCAATAAAAAATTATTTTCATGCATTCACACACAAAAAAATTCACTTCTCAACAACAACAAATGTTAGATCTCAGTTAGCTTACCTGAAAAATATAAGTTTTCCCTCTATTTTTTATTTATTGAGATCACACAGAACGCACGACAAATAGCGTACACAAACAAGAAAAATGTTTCCACTCTGTTTCTGATTTGCCAAGATTGCATAGAGTGCATTTCAAAGAGCATATGCATACTAGAAAGAGTAGTAATTCAAGAACAAAAAAAAAGAAAACCGAAATATTAGCTCTGTAAAAATTGAAAAGGGGCGTATTTAGGCTTTATACCTCTCGATCTGACTAATATGGCCGTATCTTGGGCGAATAGAAACATTTTCGAGTGAAATGAAAAATGTTCCTAACTAAAATGAGCACCTTGGATGCAATGAAATAGTCCTCTTAGCCCATAAATGTACGAAAATAACATAAACCAGAGATGCGACAACATGGCTTCAAGATCTCGATCTACAATGCAAATGTGTCTTTAAATGCACTCTGATAGAATGTTCGACAACATATGTATTCCAATGGAGGAAGAACACCTTTAGTAACCACTCACAAAAACAGATCAAATATCGACACACCGATGTTTTTACGTGGTAAAATCCCCGTGGGGAACATCCATGACCCCAACCAATGTGGCCACTTGAGACAATTTATTAATGCAAAAGAAAATATATTACAAAGAGTTTCTCACAATTAATCATCGAAAAATGACCATTCATGCCCTTTAAATAGAGATCATGGACCAATTGGATGTTAAGCCATAGATTAATGTAGTCGTCAATATCGAGGATAATATGAGCCGTCAGAGCACTCTATGTCGGGAACATATTGTGATCGTCGGATTGCAAATGCATAGTAAAGAAACACACTTTAACCTAAGGAAACATTAGACCAAGTTGATCTTAACTAACTCCTAAGTGTCTAAACATCCTAACACAACCTACACACCAAGATCAAGTATATCACTCCGATTGATTTCAACGCTCTATCTCAAGGCACAACTAGGAGATATGAGATATGCTTCACATAGACTTTGAGATAGTTTAGGGTTAATGCCATATGCATGCAACGATCCCATGCTCGTGTGTATTAATTCCTTCGCCTCCGCCATGTTGAATGATGAAAGGATGGAGTTAAGATGCCTTTAAATATTGCTACCCACTTATGTAAACTCATGCCACTAACTTATGATGCTTGTGCCTCCAAACTTTGGTTTATGTGATATTTCATGGTTCATGGGAGATGGTGAATGATAGGATTAGCCTTGTTATTCAAAGATATCCCAATGGAAAACATGCCCCTTCATTTGCAAGATTATTTTACCTAGAATTGAAGCACCTAAATACATGAAATAATTCACTCTATGCGAAGCTTTTTACCAATCTATGAGCTCTGTCGATGATTCGACTTAGTGAGGGTTCATGAGGGGTTGATTTTGAGAACATATGTCGAATTATCATTGTTGAATCCCCAATAACCAATAACTGACAAATTCCTTGCTACTCTAGAAGCATTAACCCTTGCAATAGTGCTAATGCGTCCACTTGATTGCTTATAGTTTCCCTTAACCCCCATGCAAAAGTGATTTATTGATTTCCTCCAATATAAAGGATGACCCTCCTCACACCCGACGCCCCAAGATAGCCTCTTTAGGCACCATTAAAGAAGATAATGGATTTTTGCTTGGATTGAATCTAATTTTGGAGTTCTTCCTCTATCATTCTGGGCTGCCATGATGAGGATTTCTTTGGCCTTCAAAACTTCATGGTTGGCTTGAATGTTCCTCTTGTTAAGATGTATTTTAACCATATTTTCTATTATGCTTGTAAGACAAAAACATTTTGTCCCTAAGATCTTCTTGAACAAATTGTTTTCGTGAGGAGACCCATGGCTTGTATTGCCACTTGCCTTGATCTCCTCTTGACCATATTGTTTTAGTGAAGAGACCCATGGCTTGCATTGCCACTTGCCTAGGAGAAATAAGGGATTGCTAAAAAATAATGGCTTTATTCATGGACAACCATATTTTAGTGAGGAGACCCATGGCTTGCATTGCCATTTACTTAGGAGAAAGAAGGGCTTAGGAGAAATAAGGGATTGCTAGAAAATGGATTTATTCATGGCCAACCATATTTTCCATCTCAAAATTTTTAGGGATTCAAACCATAGCCTCTTTAGAATTGGTTTATTTGAAAATGTGCCACGGTATTTTTTTACCCCATAGATGGAACATCTCATTCTAGTCTTGTGGCATAGAGATCTATCTTCCTGGATTTGCAAAGGCTATGATCTGGAATTCACATTTTAAAATTAAATGAATTGAGATTTATTCATCATTCTTGCATAGTGGACACCATGAAGGCCCCTAAAGTTACCCTTCTTTTTAGATTTTCAGCTGTCAGACTTTTCCCATGACCATAACCCAGCATAATATTTTAACTTTTGGCAAACAATCTCCACCCCACGCAGACTTCAATATCATCAAAATATTATTTTGTTTAGTGATTTGGAGGTTATATACTTGCTTGATTTTATACAGAGCTCCATTAGGACCCCATCATTGACAATATTGGGATGAGTTAGTCAATAGAGTAGCCCCATGAATTTTGCTCAATAATCCATTCTATTGATCATTTAACTGCTCTGGTAATTTCAATATTTTTCCCACTAAGATATGTCCAAAAAAGGTCATTAATTGAAGGATCTCACTAAGATATGTCAATCAATGTGAAAAGATTTTGAGATTGCATCCATTCTCATATCTCAACAAATTGTGGGAACTGGTTAGATGAGGACTTCCCAGGATTCAGTGCTCCCATAACCAAAACTTTGCTCCATTTATAGGCACCCAGGAGAGATTTCCATGGATGAGATGTGCTGCCGCTTTACATAGCTTCCAAATTGAAGAACCTTTCAGCTTCAAGATCAAAAGGCCTAGAATCCTAAGTTGTTTGGCTTGAAGATATTTTTTGTGAATCACCTTTTTCCAGCACTGCAGGATGTCAACCTCCAAAGAATTTTTGCCCCCGTGTTCATTACTTGGAGGTCTTTAATGCCAGTTCCTCCTTGGTCTCATGATGCTCTTATCATGCTCCAATTTATGAGATGAAACTTTTTAGTGTTACTCTTAGCTCCTTGCCACATGAAATTTTGAATTTCTTTCCAATTTGCTGCATGATCCCCACTGGAGCTATCATAGCGGATCCTTGGAACAGAGGATAAATTGAGAGAACAGATTTAACTGATATACGATCCCCACCCTATCAGCTAGGTTTAACCAATGAGCCTCCCGTTGCTGCAATTTCTTAAGAATTTTTGAATGGAGTTCCTCTAATTTGTTGCCTTGGAAAAGGAAAGTGCTATGGACATCCCCAAATACTTGAAATATGTTCACTTGATCACACAGGGAAACCCATAATTTTGGCAATTGAATGAAGTAACTGAGGTGTTTCATTCCATCCGAAAATATTTATTTTCCTTTTGTCTATACATCCGCCTAAGGTGAACTTCATGAATTGATCTGCTATAATAATTGAGGCTCCTCCCAAAATAAGCATGTTGGTAGTAGATTGTGAGTGACTGATTTATTTAGTCCTCCTAAAAATAGAAATTCCTTGCATATTACCATCAACTCTTTCTTGTTCAAGTCTTTCACTGATAGATTCTGCCATTATTATATAGAGTAGGGGAGATAGAGGGGATCCTTTTCAGAGGCCTTTTCTACTTTGAAATAAGGAAGTGGGACCACCATTGACCAAGGGAGTTATCTAAGGGAATCCAATGCATGCTTTAATCCAACAAATAAAGGAATGGGCAAAGCCAATCTTTCCTAAGACTAAAAATAAAAAATAATGACATACCCAATTGAAGGCATTGGCCATATCTATCTTTATGATCATACATTTGTCTTTTTTACTCCCTACTCGAGTGAATTGCTTCTTGCACTAAAAGAATATTATCTATTATTTGATGCTTCTACATGAAGCACACTTTATTCTTTAATATCATATTGGGGATGATATTTTTTCAGTGGATTGACCATTATTTTTGTCAGAATTTTATATGAAGAATTGCATAAGGAGTGTTGGCACAGGGGCAGACCCAAGGTTCAACTCTAACAACGCACCAACAAGCCCTAACTACTAGCCCTTTCGACAACACCTGCGAAGCAGATGCAGTCTCATCCGAAGTAGCTATAGGGGGTTGCAGGACACATGTGTCTACAATTAGAGGAAATGCAGAGTGGATTCACAACAACAACACACAACCACCTAGTTATCCTTTATCTTCCTTAAGCCTACTGTGCAAGTTACATTTTAGATCTAATGCAATATCACCATAGAAACATATCAAATGATAGAGAACACAACATCAATCACACATAACACAAGATATACGTGGTTCACCCTCTCCCTAGGGCTACGTCCACAAAATTATGCTTTATGATATATTAAGATGGAAGCATACAGTTCTTATCTGTGCTCTTAGCTAGCAGATCTTCTCTTCTTCTCTCTCTTTCTCTCTCTTTCTTTCCCCTCCCTACGCACCCAGCTGCAGGGTTGATCTTCGCACCCAACTGAAGATCTTACAATACCAGAAGGCTCTCACACTCAACACTTCTCTCTCACACAATAGTACTCACTCAATCATACAATAACAATGAACTCTCAACCAACTTAGCACCAACCCATCCCAGGTCGTTTAGACCTTTATTTGTACATTACCATAGTTCTCGGACACCCTTAGGTTAAAACCTAAGTGTCAAAACCCTAGATACCAAAACCCTAGGTGTCTAAAACCCTAGGTCAACTTGACCTGCATTTTCAGGGCTTCACCAGCCTGTCTTTCCTTCCTTCATGCGCGGTGCTTCAAAGCATATGTTGACATATTATTTCGCTTGCTGAGTTATCCACGATCCCTCTTCCTTGTTGATCTGTCATCCTCAATCTCCTCGTCCAATGACTTGATTTCTCTTACCTCACTCCGTATTTTCTTCTCTTTTGCTCACTTCGACCCAGTATCAGTCACTGTATTTTCTGTGCAATTCACATTTTCCCTTTTCTCCATTAATCTTCGCTTGCTTCCATAACTAAGGGCCAACAGGCCCCCAACACTCACCTGTGACTTGTCCTGAGGCACTTCAAGTTTGAAATTTCTGTTTCATTTCAACTTTAGACTACATAGGGTAGCCTGTGCTTTCTGCTCTGTTTCTCCCTTCTATGTGCAGACTGTCTTTTCTATGTCTGGTACCCAGTTTCAATTGCACCTGGTACCTAGACCCTTTTCCTTTTGCTTTTACTGAGAGCTACGAGGCAACTGGTTGTCATAATACAATTTCAACCAAATTACGTTCACCAAACCTTCCTTCCATTCTCCAGTCAAAGTATTCAACTGCGCAACTCCTCCTTTTGTAACATAGGCAATCTCATATGGCCCAAGCCAATGCATCCTGAACTTCCCTGGATGCTTCATGAACTTACTATCATATACCAATACCAGATCTCCTTGCTTGAAATCTTTCTTCTTGATGTGTCTGTCATGGTAGGCCTTTTCTCTTTCTTTCTAAACCTGCTGGTGAAATCCTGTAATAAATTTGTTTTCTTCCGCTTCGACCAAATGCACAAGCCTCTCTTGCACAGTGCCAGTGTCATCCATATATGTAAAGGCTGCAATTCTTAGACTAGGAACCAAATATTCCATGGGTACAACTGCTTCTAGACCATAGACCAATTTAAAGGGGGTCTGCATGGTCAGTTTCTTTCAAGTGTTTCTATAGGTCCATAATACTACTGGTACTCTCAAATCCTAGTCATCCATGTTCACGCTGCATATCTTCATCAACGCTGTCTCCAAGATCTTATTGAATGATTCAACTGTCCCATTTGCTTGTGGATGATAGGGCATGCTCATCTGATGGTGAACTTCAAATTCCTGATTCAAATTCCTGAATCAAGGCTTCAATAGTCCTGTTAATAAAATGTGTGCCTTGATCGCTCATAAGGATATTTGGGCATCCAAACCTGGTTATGATATCAACAAATATGAAGCGCACAACTGTAGTTGCACTACAATCCTTAAATTCTCTTACTTCTGCCCATCTGGTCAAATACTCTGTCGCAGTGATGATGTATCTTGCTCCTGTGCGCTTCCTTGGTGAGTTGATAGGTTCCACAAAGTCAATGGCCCATTTCTCAAATGCTTGTGGGGTCAACTACGGTGCTAAATGAATCTCATCTCTCTTGGAAGACTTCCCAACTCTTTGGCATACATCATAGGACTTATAATATTCCTTAGCATCTTTGTGTAGAGTAGCCCACCAAAGGCCAGTCCTAAGAATCTTCTGTGCTGTTTCTTTCTCTACATAGTGTCCTCCTGCGATGCCTTCATGTGCTTCTGCGAGGATCAATGGTCTCTTTGTTTCCATAACACACCTCCTCAATATCTCATCAGGTCCCATCTTGTATAGTTTCCCAACTATAAGTGAAAATTCTGCAGCGCGTACTACCAACTGTTTCTTTTGAGTGATTGTATATTCACTAGGTTCCAGTCCTGTTGACATGAACTACACTATCTTCGCGAAGTCATCAACCTTCCTGATGGCCAACAATTGTGCATCTGGTAGTGTTTCCTCCAAACTAGTAGGCTCTTCTCCATGTTCCAACCTTGACAAGTGGTCAGGACCTTTGTTCATCCTTCCTGGCTTAACCACGATCTCAAAATCATATTCCTGAAATAGCAGAATCCATCTGCATATTCTCACCCCCAACACTGGCTTGTTGACTAAGTATTTAAGCGCAAAATGATTAGTGAACATCTTAAAATGTCCTCCCAACAAGTAGTGGCGAAATTTCTGCAACGCATACACCATGGCTAATCCTTCTCGCTCTGTGGTGGTGTAATTAATCTCAACCGTTGATAGATTCTTGCTAGCAAAGGCTAATGGGTGGTCAATGTCTCCAGCTCCTGGTTGTGCTAACACTACTCCTAATGTGATATAAGATTCACTGACATGCACGTGAAATTCCTTACTCCAATCTGGGAAAACCAGAATGGGCACATTAACCATTTTCTGTTTAAGTGTGTCGAAGCTCTGCTGACATTCTTCTCTCCAATGAAACTGACAATATTTATTTAGAATCTTCTCCATGGGTGATGTGATCTGTGCGTAGACTTTAATGAACTTCATGTAGTATCCAGTATGTCCCAGCGCAACTGTTTGACTGAAGTAGGAGGGGGTAGATCGACTATAATGAAAATATTAGATGGATCTACCAACAATCCCTGCTTACACACAATATGGCCCAACAGTACTTTGAAGGGTGAAAAGAAAATGCACTTCTTCAGGTTCAAGGCAATCTGGAATTGCCTGCACTTATCCAACATTAATCTTAAACATTTAATATGATTTTGCAAAATGCTGAAAATAGTCCAGTCAACAAAGTATGCTTCCAGGAATTTATGTAAAAACTCTTGAAACGCTTCGACCACCACCATGGAAAAGATAGCTGGTGCATTATTCAATCCAAATGGAATCACTTTATACTGATATGATCCCCATTATGTTGCAAATGTGGTCTTATGGCGATCTTCCTTGGCAATCCGGATCTGATGGTATCCTAAAAATCCATCTGTAAAAGAATATACCTCCTGTCCTCCTACATTGTCTAGCACTTCGTCAGTCAATGGTGTAGGGAATGGGTCATGCAAAGAAGCATCATTCAACTTCCTAACATCTACACAGGTCTTGATTTCTCCTATCTTCTTATCTTGTACCACCATAGGGCTAATCCATTCTGATTCTTCAACAGGTTCTATAATTCCTGCTTCCAGCATTATGTCAAGCTTATTCTTCACTTTCTCCTTATATTTAGGGTTCAATCTGTAGGGTCTCTGTTTGACTGGCCTTGCATTTGGTTTCAAAAGGATCATCATATCTCCCATGGGTCCTTTAATTCCCTTCATATCAATGAATTTAGTTGGAAACAAGTCCTGATATTCATGCAGTAATTCTGTGATCTTGTCAATAGTGGCAGCATCCCAATAATCTCCAACATTTGCAAGCTTTGGTGTCTGTTCTGTTCCAATGTTGACTATTTTTTTTTTTTATTGGATGTCCAACAAAAGGTAGTTCGACTCCTGGTCCTTTTACATCTCTTTGGCCTTCTGTTTCTGCGATGTTCACATTCCTAGGATCATCTTCTTCAACAACATTGATATTGTAACAACCTTGCAACTTCTGAAGATGCATAGTCCATTCATCCTTTTCTTGCTCCAAAGGGAGGCTAGGTGCCTCCTCGAACACTTTATGTCTTACAAACTGTAATGCTTGATCTACTGTAGGATATTGGATTTCAAACAAAAATGTAGTTACAATGTTCTGGGTCATACCTTCCCAATCTACAGTGA
>ML808175.1:108999-139323 GCA_009831015.1 Picea engelmannii | reverse complement strand
TACCAAGAGTTTCAAGGTCATATATTGCAATTTTTATGAAAAACTGAAAAAGTCAATAGCTCCAATTAAATATATTATATACCTTTCTCCCTCTCATAACTTCTTGCCTTATTTTTTCATTTTCTTCTCCTTTGTGTCCTTCACTAGTGCCTTCTACTCCCTCTCAAAAACTACTGCAAATGCTTGTACCTGGTTTTTTTTTCTCAAGTTTACCTTGTATGCGTCCCTCATGATTTTCAAACAGTTACCCACCAACAAGGCTACTTTAATTTGGTTGAATATATCATAAAAAGGACGAACATGTGGTCTATAAGTTTCTTCTCCAAATGATAAAGTTTGTTGTTATAGATTGTATGAATTGTGGGCCCAGAAACATCTAATGCCTTGTCATTTAGGCACCTCCAAAATTTATTATTCTCCGCCAATCTAGTAATATATTGTCATTACTAGAAAATAAACATTAAAAACTACATTTATACCACATTATGGGAAATAAAGACATTTAATTAATTATTAGGGAGTTCTGGCTACTTGTATGGGACAACGTACCATCCACCAGAAGCTCAATTGATAGTATCCCAATGCTACTAAGATGTGTCAATCTAGAAAATATTTTATACATATTAGGAGTGGGGACATTGGGGCAATCCTAGACAATATGTGTATGGTTTGGAATGCTATGGGTAGGGGTTTCATGTGCCCCATCAAAAGAAGGGGGAGGAGATGCATGCAAAGGAGAGGTGGAGGGTGGAGTTGAGGTAAGGTTGAACATGAAACAAAGAGGCAAACAATTGAGTGGGTATGTGAGTGGTGGCGGGATGCAATTGTGGTGGTGTGTGGCCACTGCTAGCTCCAATCTCATGAGTAGGATCTTGCAATCTCAAATAATCCTACAAAAAAAACCATTTTTGTTCTCTATAAGAGTAAATCAAATATAAACATGTATACAACAAATCAATTTAAAACTTGCATACACGATACAGTTTGAGTATATCCATTAAAGCGTTGAACTTATGCATAGCCTAATACAAGTCAAAATCAAACAATGCAACCAATTCATTGTTGGATTTTCTAATAGTCCTTCTAATTGTGGCAATTGAGTCCTCCTCATCGAACAAGTAATATTCACCACCCACATTAGAATCAGGGGTGCAATCCTTCAAACAAGAAACACTTAAAGTTGATTATAACATTAATAAATATACTTTTATTAATATAATTAAATAAATTTAAGGCATTACTTCTACTAGTGGCAGGGGTGCCTTTCCACGATCACCCTACTATGATATTAAAAGGAATGTTAATTAGAATGAAATAAGCATGAAATAGTAAAATTGTTTAAGATAATAAAAGAAAAATATTAATTAATTATAAAAGCAGTAAAATTAAGTACCCCATGATAGAAGTGCTTGCTTCTATTCAATTTAAAGAATATTTTATCAAAAATTCATCCCCTACATGTTTTGTTTTTATTGCACATACCACTACTCAATTTATATCTTTCCCCTCAAACATGTAATTGAGTAGATTTTTTGTTGTCCTGGATCATGTATTATTTATAAATCTTGCAATATTTCCTGAAGCTTTTGACCTTCCATTCATATATATAGTCACTCCTTTGTTTTTAATGTTGTCTTTTAGTTGTATATAATTTGCAAAAACCGTATATCTTCGCATACTTCACATATATTGGGCTAACATAAACCACACTCCACAATTATAACATGGCCCAACATACTCCATCAATTCAATTACTCCACCATATTTGACCTTTATGCCTTCCATGGAAAATAGTCCGAGACCATGTATAAAGGATGGAGCAATGTGATAAGTTCTCTCATTGAGAAAAAAATCAGTGTCCAACTTAGGAAGTTGTTCAAGTTCCCACTTTTTCACTAGATGCTTGTAGCTTGAGGGAAACTAGAGCTCATCTTTTTCCTTATAGTCATAAGAACATGTCCCTCATCTAGCACGAAAAAATTCTAGACATCTTCAATATTTTCTTCTAACCTTTTGACCTCTAGTTAAGCTCACCTTGTTACATGTAGTTGATGTCTCACTTTCCCATATTCCTCTTGAAATACCATCTCTCTTTGATAATATATTTTATATATACCTTTAATTGGTACATGTAATCCGTCCATTTAGAATATAGATTAAATGATGTAATGATAGCCATCATGAAAATATTTCAAATTCAAATAATTACGAACAAAAAGCAAAGGCACAACCCTAGGATATGCTAAGTCCTTGGAATCCCATATGTCATTCCTTGAAATTTTGGGGGTGCTTCCACATGTTTTGTGAGTACAATTCCCAGGTCTCACATCCCCTTGTCCCATAAACTTGGTGGAAATTGTGTTTTTTGTGTGTAAAAAAATGTTGGCGAATCTGCTTAGATATTTCTTTTGACCATAGATGATAAATGATATGAAGTGATCATTAAGAGATTTTCGGCTTGTTGGATTTCAAAATGAGCAATCAAAAAGAGAAGTGATATTGTTGTCAATGACATGTTACATGTCATCTTGCGTGGTTACGATGGAGGCTATCAATTCCCATAAAGATGTAATTAGAAATAAGAGGAGAAAATAAAAATAGAATGCCTATGAAATAAATCTAAAAATAGATCAAGCTACAATGAGAATTAAAATATAACTCGAATTATAAATAAAAGGAGAAAATAAAACTAGGTAAACACCTTTATAAACCTATAATTATTAATTGTTGCTATCTTTGTGGGGATTAATAAATCTAAGTTTGAGATGGATCTAAACACACCTTAACCAAGTTTTTATCCTCTTAGGGCTTGATTGATATGGAATTTAGATTGATCTAGATCCTAGTACTAGTTAACCCAATTGACCGAGAGGGAGAACCAAAATGTATGCAAAATCTCAAACCCTACATCACATTGCTACAATGGAAACTAAATTGCAATTGCAATAGTAAATAAGAGAATAAAATAAAAAATATGTTAGATTGATTTGTTTTTATTTTAATTAAAAAAATGGTTGTAAGATTGTATTAAAGTAGCATTGAGGTCGAACTTCCCAATAAGATAATACAAAATAGAAGAAGGTCTAGTGCCAAAATATCTAAACAAGATCCCAAACTACCAACACTATTGTCTATTCTAGCGGTTGGAACAAAGTTTCCCATTCTACCCCTATCTATTCAGAAAGTATATAGCCATATGTACTATCCTAGCAAAATTACTACTTTCTAAAACATAACATAATTTAAAACCTAGTGAAAATTAGGCCCACTACGAGCTTCCCAATTCTTTCAAGACTTAGTTCACTGAATGACAAAGGATTGTTTCATTGCTTGGGCTAATGGTTGTTGCACATTAGCATCCTCATTTTCCATCAAAATTTCTTCTCCAAATGAATCCATTGAAAGGGAAGGATTGACCACTAACTAATTACCCTCATTGCCATTCTCTTTCTTGGTCTCCAGCTTTTCAATCCTAGCCTGCAAGAGGTCTATTTTGTTTGCTACCTATTCAATCCTTTGATTCACGTTGTTTTCTGAATTAGTACCCATCTACCTTTTTTGGCTTTGAATTGCATCTAGATGGAAGTTAGGACCCCTTATTTTACTTTGCATTTCTTGGACTTCCAATGGATTCCTTCTCTCCCATTCCTTCCTCCAACCTTCCCACTTTCTAGTGTACAAAGAAAATCACTCCCAAGATTCTTCTATATGTCTCTCGCACCTTTGGATGCTTCTTTGGATCTTCGAGTTCTCACATATTGCACAATGACTAGTATGCCCATGCCAATTTTACATTTATCCTCTACACCCAAGATAATGAACAACTTAAGATTCCACCCAATATCCCTTGCAACTTGTTCAACAACACAAGTATTCAAACAAAGGATGAACACCTTCAGTAATCACTCACACAACTAGATCAAATACCAACACACCGATGTTTTTACATGGTAAAACCTCTGCGGGAAAAAATTCACAGCCCCATCCAACAAGGCCACTTGAGGAAATTTATTAATGCAAAATAAAATATATTACATAGTGTTTCTCACAATTAATCATTGACAAATGGCCCTCCATTCTCTTTAAATAGAGATCATGGACCAATCGGGTGTTAAGCCACATATCAATGTAGCCGTTAAGATCAAGGAGAATATGAACTATCAAATCACTCTATGTTGGGAGCATATCTTGACTGTCAGATTACAAATACACACTAATGCATACTAAAAAAATACACTTTAACCTAATGACACATTAGACTAGGTTGATAATAACTAACTCTCAAGTGTCTAAATATCCTAACATCCCCCCTTAAGAACAACTTGGGATAGGATTGAAGGATTTACAAAGGTGACACAATAGGAGAAGGAAGGAGGCATTAGAGCCTATCCCCCCTTAATGTAAACTTCTTGAACTCCTAACATAGATCAAAGTTTGAAAAACTTTGCTTCTATAAGAGACTTTGTGAAAATGTCTGCAACTTGATATTCTGTAGGGCAGAAGAGCATTTCAATGACTCAATCATGAATGAGATTTATGATGAAGTACATGTGTAGATCAATGCGTTTGTTGTGATGATGTTGAACTGGATCTTTGACAAGCTTGATGGCACCCTGATTGTTGCACTAGAGGGTGGTCAGATGCTGCTGCTGGAATCCAAACTTCGAAAGGATCTGTCGAAGCCACAAGCCTTCTTGAATTGCATTAACTTCTGCTCGATACTCTAATTCTATTGAAGAAAGAGAAATAACCCATTGTTTGTTACAATCCCAAGTGAAAAGTCTAGAACCAAGGATGAAAACATAAACTCCACTCGAATTTCAATCATCAAGGTTGTTGGTCCAATCTGAATTAGTGAGACCAACCAACAAAGGAGTCCCCCATGAACTATAATGCATCCCAAACTGAACTGTACCTTGGACATTCCGAAGTATCCTTTTATATTCTCTCCAGTGGATTTCATGGCGTGTTTACATATTTCGGGAAACAAGACCAACATGAAAGTAAATATTAGGACGAGTATGAGTCAAATATAAGAGGCTACCAACTAACTGACTATACAAAGTGGCATCAAATTTGGGAGTAGTACAAGTGGCATCAACTTCAGGAGTAGTACAAGTGGAAACAAGTTTGACTCCAGATTATAAGGGAGAAGGGTATGGTTTAGAATCGTCCATGTGAAAGCGGTGAAGAAGGTCACAAGCATACTTTGATTGGGAAAGAAAATTCCTTCCTTGGTTTGCAAAACTTGGAGGCCAAGGAAATAATTCAAGTGGCTTAAGTTTGTCATTTCAATTTTATTTTTAAGGCTGGTTTTAACATGGGTTAAAATTTTAGGGTCACTACTAGTGAGGATATGGTCAACAACATAAAGAAAAAGTATTATGAGATGGATTTCTCCTTTCTTGGTATAGACATTAGGGTCAAAATGACATCTAGAAAAGTCGATGTCAAGAAGAAAGTTGTCCATATTTCGCATACCAAGCTCGAGGAGCTTTCTTAAGACCATAAAGAGATTTCTTAAGGCGACAACCAAGGATGGAGTCATTATGGACATAGCCAGGAAGTTGTTCTGTGTAGATTTCTTCTTGCAAATCCCCATGCACGAAGGTGAATTTAACATCCATATGATGGACCTCCCATTTACGTGAGGCAATAACGCCTAGAAAAAGATGAATGTAATTCATTTTGGTTAAAAGGGAGAATGTTTCATTATAGTTCGTGCCTTCAACTTGAGAGAATCCTTTGGAAACTAGTTGAGCCTTATGTATTTCAACACTTCCGTCTGATGCATACTTAGTTTTATACACCCATTTAAATCTGAAAAGTTTTCTTTCTTTCGGAAGAGGTACAATATCCCAAGTATCATTTGCCATTAAAGAGTGATACTCTTCATTCATTGTTGTGTCACAATATAGATGATTTGAAGCTTTTAAAAATATTTTTGGATCACGAGTCTCTGAAACTTGAGTCAAAAGAGAAGAGACTCACGAGAACTGTGAACGTGTCCGGCATTGATCTGTAGGATGACTGAAAAGATAGCTAGTTGCTTCTCGTGTTGAATAGACCCATTTGGGAAGTGGTGGTGTTGGTGCAGGTTCATGTTCAATGGACTCATATAGAGGAAGGTGAGTAGGCGAAGGTGGATTTTCATTCTCATTGTCATAATCATTTGAAGAAGAAACTAGAATAGGAACAAAAGACGACACAAACACCAAATATGGATTGTAGTCCAAAGATGGTACAAACACCGAATTATGCTCGCATACCAAGAATTTTTTTATCAAATTTGAATCTCTTCTAATAATAATTTCATTGGAATGAGGTTGAAGAAGTATGTAACCTTTGACATCTTCAGAATATCCACCAAAAATACACTTCTTACTTTTAGGCTATAAAGATTTCATTTTCTCATAAGGAATCTGATCCCATGTTATACTACCAAATACATGAAAGTGGCTTACATCTGGCTTAATGTTAGTCCATTCTTCTTCTGATGTTATATTTTTTAAAGCCTTTGTGGGAGTGCGATTTACTATGTAATTTTCACAATTGATGGCTTCCAGCCAATAATTAAGACTTAATCCCTTAGATTGGATCATAAAATTAGCCATTTCTTTTAATGTGTGATTCTTTCTCTCAGCAACATCATTTTGCTGTGGTGCATATGGAACAATGTGTTACATTTGAATTCCTTGTACAATGCAGTAACTTGTAAATTTATTATTCACATATTCACCTTCATTATCTATTCTTAGCCTTTAAAGTTGATGTCGAAATTGTTTTTTTATAAGGGCCTTGTAGGCCAAAATCTTGTTAAAAACTTTGCTCTTAAGTTTTAAGAAGTAAACCCAAGTGCATCTAGAGAAGTCATCAAATCAAGTTAAGAAATACTTGCACCCAAAGAAAGAAGGAGAAGAAATCAGACCACACAAATCACTGTGAATAGGATGAGGCATGCCAAGAGGCACGTTTATCAAAATTGTCCCGATGATGTTTGCCGAGAACACAACTGACACAAACACCATCTCTATAATAAAAAAAAGGAAGACGAGTCACCATGCATTGATTTAATAATTGCTGCAACGAGCGATAGTTACATGACAAAACCGCTCATGCCAAAGTGAGTGAAATCTGGTCATGCCAAAGTGAGTGAAATCTGCTCATGGTGAGGTGAAAACTCTATGGTTTTACCTTCACCTGAATGAATGATTTGATACACTGATAGAAGGTTGTAGGATAGACTTGGAACACATAATACATCATTGAAATGACCATTAGCTACCTGAACTGTTCCAGACCCTACAACACTAAGAGATCTATCATCACCAACAAATATTTTTTTGGTGTTACATTCATTTAGATCAGAAAATATGCATTTATCCTTAGCCATTTGATAAGATGCTCCAGAATCAATAAACCACTCACCATAAGAAGAAGTAGAATTTGCATTGAAGGAGAAACCATAAGTAAAAAGTGCATGTTTAGAAGGAGAAGAAGAATCAATATTGATGTTGTGCTTATTCATCGTTGCTTCTAAGGCTTCATCTTTTTAAAATATTTAGACTCCACATGACCATCTTTCCCACAAAAATTGCAATTTTTATCAATATTCTTACTTTTGGATTTTGCTCTTTTGTCACCATTAGGAGTATAAGTTGGGTGGGAGGGTTTGAGACCATTGTTTTGCTTGTTGTTGTGGCAAGGATGTTGCTTCTTGGGATTTTTGGATTTATCTTTATGCCGGGCCACTAAGGCTTTGTTGGATGTACTGGTAGTGTTGATCAATCCAAGTTGCACAAGCTTATCTTGCTCTTGAAACAAATCATCACAAAATGACTCAAGAGTGGGATCTTGGTAAGCACTCCCTAGAGCTTCTTTGGTGGCATAAAAGGTAGATATAAACACATAATATGCACTACCAAGTTTGAAAACAATAATATAGATGCATCAATCTTCCTTCAGATCTATTTTGCAGTCTATACATAAAAGTCTAAGTGTTTTGAACTTATATAAATAATCTTCAATGCAAGGAAAATCGTTGGGACTTAAATCCATTAACTGATTTTCTATTTGGTGGGATCGAATAATACTGTGTTTACCAAACACTACTTCAAGCTTTCCCCAAGCTTTATTTGGGCCATCAATTCCTTGAAGGTGAAACCTTAAATCATGAGAGATGGACATTCTGATTAGTCTACGTGCTTCGTCATTCTTATTATCCCATTTGTCCCCATTTTTCTTTCTTTTCGGGCATCATTGGGGGATTGTTCTTTTCCCAAGGTAATCTGGTACAAACCTTTACTTCTTAGTACATCTTCTATGTGAGATTTCCATCAAAAGTAGTTGGTACTGGTAAACAAAATATCATTGGGAGAAGCCATATTAAATATGTAGAGAATTTGAATTTAAAATCTGAAAATGATGGTTTGGATGGAATGCTCTCGAAAAAATAGGTTGTTTCAAAAAAACGACACAAAATGGACTTTGGGTGTGAAAGTTATGCCATTTTGAAAAAAAACATAAACGGTAACTAAAGAGCCACATGCCAAGTAGAAGTTGGTCCACATGGTGATGCCCTCCTTCATTAACTTTCTTATAAACTCACTTTTACAAATAAGTTGCTTATGAAGTGACCCATTTTTATAGACTAAGTGTGAATCACTTTTACAATGGAGTTTCTTTGCAAATTAAAGTTGCATGCAAAAAGAGTAACTAAAAAATAAATTAAAGCTACGTATAGTGATTTACTTTTATAAATGAAGTGAAATGCATTTTACAATGGATGCATGGAATTTTTCAAAAAAAAAAAAGGACCTGAACTCAAGACCTCTAACTAAGTAAAGAAACTTTTAACAAAGTGAGCTAGTGCAAAACACATTATAATATTAATAAGAATGATTCGGGGTGTTGTTGTTGTGGAAGACGACCTTGGAGTGCATGCTCAATAAAAAATTATTTTCATGCATTCACACACAAAAAAATTCACTTCTCAACAACAACAAATGTTAGATCTCAGTTAGCTTACCTGAAAAATATAAGTTTTCCCTCTATTTTTTATTTATTGAGATCACACAGAACGCACGACAAATAGCGTACACAAACAAGAAAAATGTTTCCACTCTGTTTCTGATTTGCCAAGATTGCATAGAGTGCATTTCAAAGAGCATATGCATACTAGAAAGAGTAGTAATTCAAGAACAAAAAAAAAGAAAACCGAAATATTAGCTCTGTAAAAATTGAAAAGGGGCGTATTTAGGCTTTATACCTCTCGATCTGACTAATATGGCCGTATCTTGGGCGAATAGAAACATTTTCGAGTGAAATGAAAAATGTTCCTAACTAAAATGAGCACCTTGGATGCAATGAAATAGTCCTCTTAGCCCATAAATGTACGAAAATAACATAAACCAGAGATGCGACAACATGGCTTCAAGATCTCGATCTACAATGCAAATGTGTCTTTAAATGCACTCTGATAGAATGTTCGACAACATATGTATTCCAATGGAGGAAGAACACCTTTAGTAACCACTCACAAAAACAGATCAAATATCGACACACCGATGTTTTTACGTGGTAAAATCCCCGTGGGGAACATCCATGACCCCAACCAATGTGGCCACTTGAGACAATTTATTAATGCAAAAGAAAATATATTACAAAGAGTTTCTCACAATTAATCATCGAAAAATGACCATTCATGCCCTTTAAATAGAGATCATGGACCAATTGGATGTTAAGCCATAGATTAATGTAGTCGTCAATATCGAGGATAATATGAGCCGTCAGAGCACTCTATGTCGGGAACATATTGTGATCGTCGGATTGCAAATGCATAGTAAAGAAACACACTTTAACCTAAGGAAACATTAGACCAAGTTGATCTTAACTAACTCCTAAGTGTCTAAACATCCTAACACAACCTACACACCAAGATCAAGTATATCACTCCGATTGATTTCAACGCTCTATCTCAAGGCACAACTAGGAGATATGAGATATGCTTCACATAGACTTTGAGATAGTTTAGGGTTAATGCCATATGCATGCAACGATCCCATGCTCGTGTGTATTAATTCCTTCGCCTCCGCCATGTTGAATGATGAAAGGATGGAGTTAAGATGCCTTTAAATATTGCTACCCACTTATGTAAACTCATGCCACTAACTTATGATGCTTGTGCCTCCAAACTTTGGTTTATGTGATATTTCATGGTTCATGGGAGATGGTGAATGATAGGATTAGCCTTGTTATTCAAAGATATCCCAATGGAAAACATGCCCCTTCATTTGCAAGATTATTTTACCTAGAATTGAAGCACCTAAATACATGAAATAATTCACTCTATGCGAAGCTTTTTACCAATCTATGAGCTCTGTCGATGATTCGACTTAGTGAGGGTTCATGAGGGGTTGATTTTGAGAACATATGTCGAATTATCATTGTTGAATCCCCAATAACCAATAACTGACAAATTCCTTGCTACTCTAGAAGCATTAACCCTTGCAATAGTGCTAATGCGTCCACTTGATTGCTTATAGTTTCCCTTAACCCCCATGCAAAAGTGATTTATTGATTTCCTCCAATATAAAGGATGACCCTCCTCACACCCGACGCCCCAAGATAGCCTCTTTAGGCACCATTAAAGAAGATAATGGATTTTTGCTTGGATTGAATCTAATTTTGGAGTTCTTCCTCTATCATTCTGGGCTGCCATGATGAGGATTTCTTTGGCCTTCAAAACTTCATGGTTGGCTTGAATGTTCCTCTTGTTAAGATGTATTTTAACCATATTTTCTATTATGCTTGTAAGACAAAAACATTTTGTCCCTAAGATCTTCTTGAACAAATTGTTTTCGTGAGGAGACCCATGGCTTGTATTGCCACTTGCCTTGATCTCCTCTTGACCATATTGTTTTAGTGAAGAGACCCATGGCTTGCATTGCCACTTGCCTAGGAGAAATAAGGGATTGCTAAAAAATAATGGCTTTATTCATGGACAACCATATTTTAGTGAGGAGACCCATGGCTTGCATTGCCATTTACTTAGGAGAAAGAAGGGCTTAGGAGAAATAAGGGATTGCTAGAAAATGGATTTATTCATGGCCAACCATATTTTCCATCTCAAAATTTTTAGGGATTCAAACCATAGCCTCTTTAGAATTGGTTTATTTGAAAATGTGCCACGGTATTTTTTTACCCCATAGATGGAACATCTCATTCTAGTCTTGTGGCATAGAGATCTATCTTCCTGGATTTGCAAAGGCTATGATCTGGAATTCACATTTTAAAATTAAATGAATTGAGATTTATTCATCATTCTTGCATAGTGGACACCATGAAGGCCCCTAAAGTTACCCTTCTTTTTAGATTTTCAGCTGTCAGACTTTTCCCATGACCATAACCCAGCATAATATTTTAACTTTTGGCAAACAATCTCCACCCCACGCAGACTTCAATATCATCAAAATATTATTTTGTTTAGTGATTTGGAGGTTATATACTTGCTTGATTTTATACAGAGCTCCATTAGGACCCCATCATTGACAATATTGGGATGAGTTAGTCAATAGAGTAGCCCCATGAATTTTGCTCAATAATCCATTCTATTGATCATTTAACTGCTCTGGTAATTTCAATATTTTTCCCACTAAGATATGTCCAAAAAAGGTCATTAATTGAAGGATCTCACTAAGATATGTCAATCAATGTGAAAAGATTTTGAGATTGCATCCATTCTCATATCTCAACAAATTGTGGGAACTGGTTAGATGAGGACTTCCCAGGATTCAGTGCTCCCATAACCAAAACTTTGCTCCATTTATAGGCACCCAGGAGAGATTTCCATGGATGAGATGTGCTGCCGCTTTACATAGCTTCCAAATTGAAGAACCTTTCAGCTTCAAGATCAAAAGGCCTAGAATCCTAAGTTGTTTGGCTTGAAGATATTTTTTGTGAATCACCTTTTTCCAGCACTGCAGGATGTCAACCTCCAAAGAATTTTTGCCCCCGTGTTCATTACTTGGAGGTCTTTAATGCCAGTTCCTCCTTGGTCTCATGATGCTCTTATCATGCTCCAATTTATGAGATGAAACTTTTTAGTGTTACTCTTAGCTCCTTGCCACATGAAATTTTGAATTTCTTTCCAATTTGCTGCATGATCCCCACTGGAGCTATCATAGCGGATCCTTGGAACAGAGGATAAATTGAGAGAACAGATTTAACTGATATACGATCCCCACCCTATCAGCTAGGTTTAACCAATGAGCCTCCCGTTGCTGCAATTTCTTAAGAATTTTTGAATGGAGTTCCTCTAATTTGTTGCCTTGGAAAAGGAAAGTGCTATGGACATCCCCAAATACTTGAAATATGTTCACTTGATCACACAGGGAAACCCATAATTTTGGCAATTGAATGAAGTAACTGAGGTGTTTCATTCCATCCGAAAATATTTATTTTCCTTTTGTCTATACATCCGCCTAAGGTGAACTTCATGAATTGATCTGCTATAATAATTGAGGCTCCTCCCAAAATAAGCATGTTGGTAGTAGATTGTGAGTGACTGATTTATTTAGTCCTCCTAAAAATAGAAATTCCTTGCATATTACCATCAACTCTTTCTTGTTCAAGTCTTTCACTGATAGATTCTGCCATTATTATATAGAGTAGGGGAGATAGAGGGGATCCTTTTCAGAGGCCTTTTCTACTTTGAAATAAGGAAGTGGGACCACCATTGACCAAGGGAGTTATCTAAGGGAATCCAATGCATGCTTTAATCCAACAAATAAAGGAATGGGCAAAGCCAATCTTTCCTAAGACTAAAAATAAAAAATAATGACATACCCAATTGAAGGCATTGGCCATATCTATCTTTATGATCATACATTTGTCTTTTTTACTCCCTACTCGAGTGAATTGCTTCTTGCACTAAAAGAATATTATCTATTATTTGATGCTTCTACATGAAGCACACTTTATTCTTTAATATCATATTGGGGATGATATTTTTTCAGTGGATTGACCATTATTTTTGTCAGAATTTTATATGAAGAATTGCATAAGGAGTGTTGGCACAGGGGCAGACCCAAGGTTCAACTCTAACAACGCACCAACAAGCCCTAACTACTAGCCCTTTCGACAACACCTGCGAAGCAGATGCAGTCTCATCCGAAGTAGCTATAGGGGGTTGCAGGACACATGTGTCTACAATTAGAGGAAATGCAGAGTGGATTCACAACAACAACACACAACCACCTAGTTATCCTTTATCTTCCTTAAGCCTACTGTGCAAGTTACATTTTAGATCTAATGCAATATCACCATAGAAACATATCAAATGATAGAGAACACAACATCAATCACACATAACACAAGATATACGTGGTTCACCCTCTCCCTAGGGCTACGTCCACAAAATTATGCTTTATGATATATTAAGATGGAAGCATACAGTTCTTATCTGTGCTCTTAGCTAGCAGATCTTCTCTTCTTCTCTCTCTTTCTCTCTCTTTCTTTCCCCTCCCTACGCACCCAGCTGCAGGGTTGATCTTCGCACCCAACTGAAGATCTTACAATACCAGAAGGCTCTCGCACTCAACACTTCTCTCTCACACAATAGTACTCACTCAATCATACAATAACAATGAACTCTCAACCAACTTAGCACCAACCCATCCCAGGTCCTTTAGACCTTTATTTGTACATTACCATAGTTCTCGGACACCCTTAGGTTAAAACCTAAGTGTCAAAACCCTAGATACCAAAACCCTAGGTGTCTAAAACCCTAGGTCAACTTGACCCGCATTTTCAGGGCTTCACCAGCCTGTCTTTCCTTCCTTCATGCGCGGTGCTTCAAAGCATATGTTGACATATTCTTTCGCTTGCTGAGTTATCCACGATCCCTCTTCCTTGTTGATCTGTCATCCTCGATCTCCTCGTCCAATGACTTGATTTCTCTTACTTCACTCCGTATTTTCTACTCTTTTGCTCACTTCGACCCAGTATCAGTCACTGTATTTTCTGCGCAGTTCACATTTTCCCTTTTCTCCATTAATCTTCGCTTGCTTCCATAACCAAGAGCCAACAGGCCCCCAACACTCACCTGTGACTCGTCCTGAGGCACTTCAAGTCTGAAATTTCTGTTTCATTTCAACTTTAGACTACATAGGGTAGCCTGTGCTTTCTGCTCTGTTTCTCCCTTCTATGTGCAGACTATCTTTTCTATGTCTGGTACCCAGTTTCAACTGCACCTGGTACCTAGACCCTTTTCCTTTGCTTTTACTGAGAGTTGCGAGGCAACTGGTTGTCATAATACAATTTCAACCAGATTACGTTCACCAAACCTTCCTTCCATTCTCCAGTCAAAGTCTTCAACTGCGCAACTCCTCCTTTTGTAACATAGGCAATCTCATATGGCCCAAGCCAATGCATCCTGAACTTCCCTGGATGCTTCATGAACTTACTATCATATACCAATACCAGATCTCCTTGCTTGAAAGATTTCTTCTTGATGTGTCTGTCATGGTAGGCCTTTTCTCTTTCTTTCTGAACCTGCTGGTGAAATCCTGTAATAAATTTGTTTTCTTCCGCTTCGACCAAATGCACAAGCCTCTCTTGCACACTGCCAGTGTCATCCATATATGTAAATGTTGCAATTCTTAGACTAGGAACCAAATATTCCATGGGTACAACTGCTTCTAGACCATAGACCAATTTAAAGGGGGTTTGCATGGTCAGTTTCTTGCAAGTGGTTCTATAGGTCCATAATACTACTGGTACTCTCAAATCCTAGTCATCCATGTTCACGCTGCATATCTTCATCAACGATGTCTCCAAGATCTTATTGAATGATTCAACTGTCCCATTTGCTTGTGGATGATAGGGCGTGCTCTTCTGATGGTGAACTTCAAATTCCTGAATCAAGGCTTCAATAGTCCTGTTAATAAAATGTGTGCCTTGATCGCTCATAAGGATATTTGGGCATCCAAACCTGGTTATGATATCAACAAATATGAAGCGCACAACTGTAGTTGCACTACAATCCTTAACTTCTCTTACTTCTACCCATCTGGTCAAATACTCTGTCGCAGTGATGATGTATCTTGCTCCTGTGCGCTTCCTTGGTGGGTTGATAGGTTCCACAAACTCAATGGCCCATTTCTCAAATGCTTGTGGGGTCAACTACGGTGCTAAATGAATCTCATCTCTCTTGGAAGACTTCCCAACTCTTTGGCATACATCATAGGACTTATAATATTCCTTAGCATCTTTGTGTAGAGTAGGCCACCAAAGGCCAGCCCTAAGAATCTTCTGCGCTGTTTCTTTCTCTACATAGTGTCCTCCTGCGATGCCTTCATGTGCTTCTGCGAGGATCAATGGTCTCTTTGTTTCCATAACACACTTCCTCAATATCTCATCAGGTCCCATCTTGTATAGTTGCCCAGCTATAAGTGAAAAATTTGCAGCGCGTACTACCAACTGTTTCTTTTGAGTGATTGTATATTCACTAGGTTCCAGTCCTGTTGACATGAACTGCACTATCTTCGCGAAGTCATCAACCTTTCTGATGGCCAACAATTGTGCATCTGGCAGTGTTTCCTCCAAACTAGTAGGCTCTTCTCCATGTTCCAACCTCGACAAGTGGTCAAGACCTTTGTTCATCCTTCCTGGCTTAACCACGATCTCAAAATCATATTCCTGAAATAGCAGAAGCCATCTGCATATTCTCACCCCCAACACTGGCTTGTTGACTAAGTATTTAAGCGCAAAATGATTAGTGAACATCTTAAAATGTCCTCCCAACAAGTAGTGGCGAAATTTCTGCAACGCATGCACCATGGCTAATCCTTCTCGCTCTGTGGTGGTGTAATTAATCTCAACCGTTGATAGATTCTTGTTAGCAGAGGCTAATGGGTGGTCAATGTCTCCAGCTCCTGGTTGTGCTAACACTACTCCTAATGTGATAGAAGATTCACCGACATGCACGTGAAATTCCTTACTCCAATCTGGGAAAACCAGAATGGGCACATTAACCATTTTTTGTTTAAGTGTGTCGAAGCTCTACTGACATTCTTCTCTCCAATGAAACTGACAATCTTTCTTTAGAAGCTTCTCCATGGGTGATGTGATCTATGCGTAGCCTTTAATGAACTTCATGTAGTATCCAGTATGTCCCAGCGCAACTGTTTGACTGAAGTAGGAGGGGGTAGATCGACTATAATGAAAATATTAGATGGATCTACCAGCAATCCCTGCTTACACACAATATGGCCCAATAGTACTCTGAAGGGTGAAAAGAAAATGCACTTCTTCAGGTTCAAGGCAATCTGGAATTGTTTGCACTTATCCAACATTAGTCTTAAACATTTAATATGATTTTGCAAAATGCTGAAAATAGTCCAGTCAACAAAGTATGCTTCCAAGAATTTATGTAAAAACTCTTGAAACTCTTCGACCACCACCATGGAAAAGATAGTTGGTGCATTATTCAATCCAAATGGCATCACTTTATATTGATATGATCCCCATTATGTTGCAAATGTGGTCTTATGGTGATCTTCCTTGGCAATCCGGATCTGATGGTATCCTGAAAATCCATTTGTAAAAGAATATACCTCCTGTCCTCCTACATTGTCTAGCACTTCGTCAGTCAATGGTGTAGGGAATGGGTCATGCAAAGAAGCATCATTCAGCTTCCTAACATCTACACAGGTCTTGATTTCTCCTATCTTCTTATCTTGTACCACCATAGGGCTAATCCATTCTGATTCTTCAACAAGTTCTATAATTCCTGCTTCCAGCATTATGTCAAGCTTATTCTTCACTTTCTCCTTATATTTAGGGTTCAATCTGTAGGGTCTCTGTTTGACTGGCCTTGCATTTGGTTTCAAAAGGATCATCATATCTCCCATGGGTCCTTTAATTCCCTTCATATCAGTGAATTTAGTTGGAAACAAGTCCTGATATTCATGCAGTAATTCTGTGATCTTGTCAATAGTGGCAGCATCCCAATAATCTCCAACATTTGCAAGCTTTGGTGTCTGTTCTGTTCCAATGTTGACTATTTTTTATTTTTATTGGATGTCCAACAAAAGGTAGTTCGACTCCTGGTCCTTCTACATCTCTTTGGCCTTCTGTTTCTGCGATGTTCACATTCCTAGGATCATCGTCTTCAACAACATTGATATTGTAACAACCTTGCAACTTCTGAAGAGGCATAGTCCATTCATCCTCTTCTTGCTCCAAAGGGAGGCTAGGTGCCTCCTCGAACACTTTATGTCTTACAAACTGTAATGCTTGATCTACTGTAGGATATTGGATTTCAAACAAAAATGTAGTTACAATGTTCTGGGTCATACCTTCCCAATCTACAGTGATGAGGCGTAGTTTTGCTTGAAGATACCAGTTGATGGCAGTTGTGTCTAGTGTGTTAATGAATTTTTGTACCCACTATTCTTGAGGAATGCTGCTCCAAGATTCCTCGCAACTTCACACATGGTCCTTCAGATAACTTTGACCTATGTACCTAACTTCACAACCTTCTACTTGCTCTGAAATCGCATTGTCATCAAAGTGCAACATTGTACCCAGTTTGTAATATTGTTTTTGTGTGTCCCCCACCATCTCGTTGGAGTTGATTTTAGGGCCTCATCCATTTCCAACAATCTTTGTGGTATTGGTACAATTTCTTCAAAGTCCAACAAGAATTCTTCTAAATGATTCAGACCATCAAAGGTGGGCAAGTTACTTACTGTTGTGCCGATCCAACGGACTTCCCTGGTTAATCTAGCACATCTCCTTGTAGATACTTTGTACATTTTGTTCTGCCAGTTCTCCAGTGCTTCTTCTGAATCCAATGAGCATGCACTGTCACTTCGCCAACTCAAATTCCCATCTGCTGTAGGATTAATGTAGTCCTACTGTCTGGCTGTCAATTTGTATATGTTTTCTAGTTTATATGTGCGGTCTTCTTCTTTGATGGGTTCTGTGTATCTCTGACCTTCATTGGGATCCAAAGGTGCAATGAACCTAAGGCCATATCCTTCAAACATCATTCTTCTTTTCTTTAACCACAATGGAATTATTGAAAGCCCAATCAATTCCTAACAACGTAGGGTAAGGACAACTATCATCAACTATCTCAATCACCTCAAAGTCTGCAAACGTCCTTACTCCATCGATGTCCACATGGACATGCTCCAGTCTTCCAAAGGGGCTTACAACTTGTTGATTATCCATCCTAAGCCTGATAGGGGAATAGATCAACTTAGGTTTTCCCATCAGTGCCCAAGTCTGCTTCGTCATGACATTGACCTCCGACCCTAAGTTGAGGACCACATAGTCTATATCGTACTCTCCAATCTGACCATTAAGGTGTATTTCTTTATTTGTCCTTCTCTTCTTGGATAGTTGATGTACTTCTTTATTCAACAAAGGATCTACCCTTCCTATCTCATACCGTCTGACCAAATTTTGTAGTTCTTGTATGGATTTTCCATTTTTAATCAACTCAATAAACGTATACAAGAAACTAACAAGTTTACTCACCTCTTTTCCATCTCCGGATGAAGTAGACTGATCAAATGCCAGAGGCATTCCATATTCTCTTACTTCTGGTCGAACCTTTGATGAAGAATCCTGATCTCTTACGAATTCCTTTCTTACTTCCTCAAATATCTGCTTCTCTTTCCTTGGGTCAAACTCTTGTGTCTTCTCTGCAGCTTTCCCGACTCCTGATTCTTCTATAGTATTTCCTTGGATCACTCTATCTTCTCCTGTAACAATGCCTCCTCATGTGATAATAATGACTCTGGGATCTTCTCCATGAGGTTCTTCTTTGATTAGTTGTATTTGTTGATTTCCTCCTCGTTTCTCCTAAAGCTTAGCCAACAATGTTGGACATTCCTCGATAACATTCTCAAATGAGTTGCAGTAGCTGCAAGTGGTACAAGGGTTCTAATAGTCCCTTTCCAAGTGTCCTGGATGTGCACAATTATAACAAATGATCTTTCCTCGACCTCGACCCATACCTCCTCCTCTTCCTCAGAATCCACCCCGAGGGTTGAAGTTTCCTCTCCCAGGGGAATTATACTGTGCAATGCTTCCTTCTTGTTGTACTTCACCTTGAATTTTGTATATATCTCTTGACCTTCCATGCATGAGATCGTAATCCCTACAATCCCTGTCATCGTGTCCTACTGACTTACAGAACGTGAAATACAAATTTGTGGATGTCTGGACATATTTTTGCAGATAGTAACATTCACCAGAGCAATGTTGATTTCTACATACCTCGCACCAGGGTAGGGTAACTTGCTTCAAAGGGCTTAGAACTCCAGAGGCCAAGTATTCCTGAAATAAGGGACAGTGTTCCTTGTCATGGCCTTCTAATTTTCATATGATACACCAAATGTCTTCTCTTTTATCTTTTCCCTTGTCTTTCTTCATATCTTCGACCTGCAGTGATAAGCTAGTTTAGCTGACTCAAGATTTGACTCATACCTGAGCTGGATTATCCCATAGGGGCTGATTCTAATTTCATGGCTATCTCCAGTGCCTCATCCTGCGAAGTAATATTTTGTTGCATCAAAGGAACTATGATGTGTGGCAAGAGCGCAGTAATGAACCATTCCTTATTCTTCTCATCTGGGATCTGAAAACTCAAATGGCCTGTCAAGGTCTTAAATCTCTGATGAAAATCCCACACAGGTTCAACTGTTCTCTGCTTGATTTCTTTTAGTTCTGTAATGAATTGCGACTCTGATTTAGGTTTATTGAATTCGACAGTTAGCAGAGTCTTAATGGCATTCAACGGTTTAGGTGTAGCGCCTTGGACAAATTTCATGTACCAACTCAGTGCGTGATCTCTTAGGGTAGTGATGAACTGATCCCATTTGACATCTTCATTGGTGATATTCTTAATACTCCACACAACTTCACATAGAAACTAGTGCTGATCAGGATCTTCAGATCCATCTCCTCTAAATGTGGGTAACCTCATCTCATCTTCCATAGATATTCCTAGGTTTCCTGACTGAGTATGTGGTGGATTGCTAGTGATAGTGATCTGAGCGTTCTGATGACTTAGGTTACTCTGGTTACTTAACGCTGCTGAAACAACATGAATAATAATAGTACTTACTTCAACAGTCGATGTAGTTCTTGAAGTTTCTATCTCTTCTCGGCAAGGTTCCTCTATCCTAGCGGATTCTAAATGCTCTTCATTTGTCAGATCTACCTCTTCTCCACTGTAGAACCCTTCGTCTCCGTAGTTCTAATTAAAGAGGTTTGCGAGGTGAACTTATCTGAATACTTTCCCACTGCGCATATGTCCAGCCTCTGTGTCGCTGTCGCTGTCTGAATTTTTGAACATTTAGCTCTTCCGATCTGACCGATTACTATATCTTCAAGATGATCTTCTCATGCAATAGCATCTTGATATTCAACTTCAGAAAATGTAAAAATTTTCCTCTAGGTCCCTTAAATAAATATCTTTTTGCTTGGCTATACGATTCCACTCTATGAACAACAAACTCAGTGATATACCCTCCAATGGTGCTATCGAACCAGTGATCTACTTCTCTTGACACAGCGTTATCAACTCTCTTGACCTTGATCAATGCCGTCATCCAAACCACAGGTGGTCTGAGTCTGACTTCGAACTGGGTATCTGCTAACCTAGCTAACTACTCATATAGATCCTGATGGATTCCTCCAAAGAAAAGATTGTGTATATCAGTAAAGATATATCTTCCCAACCAATCCTCTTTACTAATATTAGGGTTCTTGTTCTGGGATTCAGCGAAGTCCTTTTTTTGATCTTCTATCCACTTTTGAATCTCTATCTTCGATGGAAACCACCTTGACATTCCCTCAAGAAGATTCCTGTCTCGACAATGGAACCATTTGTTGGCACAGGGGAGACCCATGGTTCAAATCTAACAACACAACAACAAACCCTAACTACTGGCCCTTTCGGAAACACCTGCGAAGCAGATGCAGTCTCACCCGAAGTAGCTATAGGGGGTTGTAGAACACATGTGTCTACAACAAGAGGAAATGTAGAGTGGATTCACAGCAAAAACACACAACCACCTAGTTATCCTTTATCTTACTTAAGCCTACTGCACAAGTTACATTTCAGATCTAACACAATATCACCATAACATCATATGAAATGATAGAGAACACATCATCAATCACACACAACATAAGAGATACGTGGTTCACCCTCTCCCTAGGGCTACGTCCACAGAACTGTGCTTTATGATATATTAAGATGGAAGCATACAATTCTTATCTGCGCTCTTAGCTAGAAGATCTTATCTTCTTCTCTCTCTTTCTCTCCCCTCCCTGCACACCCAACTGCAGGGCTGATCTTCGCACCCAGCTGAAGATCTTACAATACCAGAAGGCTCTCGCACTCAACACTTCTCTCTCACACAGTAGTACTCACTCAATCATACAATAACAATGAATTCTCAACCAACTTAGCACCAACCCATCCCAGGTCCTTTAGACCTTTATTTATACATTACCATGGCTCTCGGACACCCTTAGGTTAAAACCTAAGTGTAAAAACCCTAGATACCAAAACCCTAGGTGTCTAAAAGCCTAGGTCAACTTGACCCACGTTTTCAGGGCTTTGCCAACTTGTCTTTCCTTCCTTCACACGCAGTGCTTCAAAGCATCTGTTGACATCTTATTTCGCTTGTTGAGTTGTCCACGATCCCTCTTCCTTGTTGATATGTCATCCTTGATCTCCTCATCCAACGAATTTCTTTCTCTTACTTCGCTCCGTATTTTATGCTCTTTTGCTCACTTCGACCTAGTATTAGTCACCGTGTCTTCCGTGCAGTTCACATTTTTCCTTTTATCCCTTAATCTTCACTTGCTTCCATAACCAAGGGCCAACAAGGAGATAGGGTGGAATATAGAGAACAAGGAATCATTGATTCTTTTGGAAATAGGGACAGGAATGAGGAGTTCATACATCCTCCCACTTTGGGTTTCATATTGCTTCATCTTAGCATACAACATAAGTCATTCTTTATTAGACTCTGGCAGACATGACGAAAATGGATAGAGAATCCATTTGGACCAGGAGCCTTATTAGGCTTGAGACCCTAGATTGCATTTATTAACACCTCTTCCTTGATTTACTTTACTAATTCCATATTGTCTTATGTAGAGACTAGGTGAGGTTGGATCCTTTGTAGCATAGAATGGGTTGCCTCTGTCTCTTCTTCTTCCTTTGATGCATATAGCTTTTTGAAATTAGAAAAGGCCTCTTCTTTGATCTTTTGGAAGTCTATTAGCTTGTCACTAGTGTTCTTCCTCTTTCCTGTAGGTTGAGTGGGAGTGATTTTTCCTCTTGTATTTGCTACTGGGTGATGTCTTGATTTTCCAAATTGATTTTAAAGGTCTCCAATTGTTGGAGAGCCTCCTTCCTTTTAGAGTTTGGGTCTAGATAGTGTTTTTTAGCCCATTTTTTAAAATAATTTTTAGTTGCTCTCGATTTGTTTCTTGAATATATCTTGGGGAGTCACTAATGTGTTATTTCCATGCTTCCTCAATAACCAAGAAAACCCTTTGATCCCAACAACTAAAGGGGTTTGAATCTAAAAGGGAGGGGACAATAATTTTGAGATTACAGAAACAAAAGCTAAATTGGTTTGTGGTCGGAAGCTTTAGAAGAAATAATTCTCGAGATTATTTCAACCTCATTCAATATAATGTTGATATGGATTAAAAATTGTTCTAATCTAGTTGTGATGTGTCCTGGTCCAACCATCCTATTCAACCAAGTGTATTTCCTTTTGTTGGGATTAAGGTCTATTACATCCCAATATGAGAACAAATATTCCATCATCTCTCTTGATTAGTCCCATATAATGCTTCCCCCTCATTTTTCATCTATGACAAGGCTATATTGAACTCACCTACTAGAATATTGCTTTCTCTATGAATAGAGTCTTTCATATCTGCTAAATATTTCCAACACTTTAACTTCTCCTTATAATTCACTAGAACATATATATTGAAAATAAATAAAAGATGCCCTAAAGTTCTAGAGACTAACCCTGAGCAAATCCAAAGTTGGTTGGATTTGGATTTGTATTAAACTAAGTCAAATAGAGCCAAGTTCCATTGGGTGCATACTATCCCTAAAGCTCCCTTTGAGCTAAGTGTTAATCCTCGACTATCTTTCTAAATTTTGTTTCCTATTTCCAATATTTCACCCTCCTCCAACTTTGTCTCCTAAATGAGAAAGATCATTGGTTTCTATGATTTGATGAGGTCCTTTAAAGCTTCAAATTTGTATTTGTTTTCTATCTCCCTACTGTTCCAAGAGACTATTTTTGTTATTTCAAACTTGTGAGTTTAGCGTTGCTATCTAGGAGAGCCTATGATGACACTTGATTTCGAGGAATTTTAAGAGAATGGATTTTTACCTTAGGCAATTGTTTCTCCTTTGGATCCTCATCTCACTATAGTTGGAGATATTTTTTCCTAGTAACCACTCCATTGAGCTACTTGACAGCCCCGACCTTACATGTCAGGTCATTCCACTTGAATTAAATACAAAACAAACTCTTCTCACTCTGTTATAGATAATCAAACTATCCAAACCCAATCATAAACCTGATGGGCTATGGAATACAAAGTTCTTTGTGGAACATCATACATATATGCTTAAACATATAATATGCATTATATATACACACACACACACACACACACACACACACACACACACACACAATTAAATGCAGAAATCACAACAATCTGCTATAAAACAACTTATACAAGCAATATTATAATTATCATGACATGTACATGATACACAACATAAAATTAACAAAGATATGGTACTTATCTTTTAATTGAATACTACCAACTATGTGCATACCTTCCACGAATCTCCCAGCCTTAGATCACGTTGCTCATCACTCTCAGCAGTGGGTCACCCCCGAGCTGGAACTAAACTCCACCCGAGGTAAAAGGAAATCCTATGCTAGGATGAGACTACCAAAAACTGCACAATGCAATAAGAAGGATTCCCTCCCAGGAGCCTACATACACCTACCACTCACAGACTCTCGTTCCCCACATGCCTGTCCCACCCCGAAAATATACACCTTCACTGTTCGACAGTCCATCGGTTGCTCCACTTCCCATACAAAGATTCAAAAATAGGCCAGAACATGAATTATCAGAGCTCTGTAGCTGTTACTGGACTCCGTCCAGGAGGAATCACTCTCCCAACAAACTCTCTCACCTGGAGAGAGTTTCTTACAGGCCTGATAACCTGCGTCTTCAATCCATGAGCCTAGCAACCCGCCTCTTCAAAACTAAAGGTATGAAAACATGCTTCTTCTGTCTAGCTCCAAGTCAAATGGGTAGTTACATCAGTAGAAAAATTGGGTAAGGCTCTAGTAATGACAACAAGCCACACCAATCCAGGGAAAACGTGAGCAGCAACAACAACAAGCTAAGGCATGATATGACTCAAGAATTGCATAGTCGTGCTGTGCCTCATAGGAAAACGAGTTAGCCTAATGAGTTTGCAGGTTTCGAAGCTTGTAGAGGTAAACGATGGAGAAGAATGGTTGTTTCCTCCATGTCCAGTTTGAGTGCGTGAGTGAAGGAGAGCTCCCTAGAATGGTGAACGGAAACCCCCATAATAATGGATTTTCCCACATAAATCTTCATGTGCCCAGGTTGACACCTGGCTCTCCTCGGAGCTCATTCCTCTCCACTTGGAGTTTGTTCCTCACCACTTAGAGTCCGTTCATCTCCCCAAAGGAACTTAGGATAACAAGTTTTTAATTCCCAAACCTTAACATTTTAGGAAATACATTATAATATTCCCTTGGGTTAAGCCCTCAAGATTAGCCCCTTTTTCCTAGCCTCTTAGCCCCATCCCTTTCCCTTCCCAGTGGGGCTTAGTCCCCCTTGAGTCTTTCTTCATGGTTGGTCTACACGTAGTGATGTAATTTTATTAATGATGTAGTATTTACAGATACAAAAATTAGGCTCATGGCCTTCAACATTGAGATTCTCCAGCCTAATAAACATATAAGCCTACCAACTTATAACACTTGGCTTACCAGCCTATAAACATCATTACAATTCAGAAAGTGCTCGACCTTGGGGTATTAAAATCCCCTCCCCTTATTTATGCACTGTCCTCAGTGCATCTTACTTACATAATGTCTGCAAGATTACCAAAATCTGCAAAAAGATGCGGGTATTCTGCCCGCATAGCATCTTCATGCTCCCAAGTGGCATCCTCAGGACCATACCAAGTCCATTGGACCTTTACAAGACCTATGGATCGATTATGGAGATGTTTGATTTTCAGATACAGAATGCGTACCAGATGCACTTGAAAAACACTTCTTTGCTCCACCTGAATCACATTCCAATCAATAACATGATTAGCATTAGGTATATATTTTTTGAGCAACGATACATGGAATACATTATGAATAATCATAGATGTAGGTAATGCAAGAATGTAATCTACTGGTCCAATTCTCTCTAGGATTTCAAATGACCCACAATATTTGGCTGCCAACTTGGAACAGTTTCCCAACTTTAGGGAACTTCTGTTGGCTTTCACCTTCAAGAATACATGATCACCCACTTTAAATTTCCCGTGAGTTTTGCCCTTGTCAGCATAGTTTTTCTGCCTATCTCGGGCAACCTTCAAATTTTGTTTTATCTTTAACATTTTCTCTTCCATTTCCTTGAGCAACTCTAGCCCAATCACTACTCTATCAGTTGGGTTGTCCCAACTTATTAATGTGTTTCACTTTTTGGCTTAAAGTGCCTCAAATAGGCTCATCTTCAGTGATGCTTGATACCCATTGTTGTATGCAAATTATGCCAAGTGTAGACAGTCTCCCCATTTAGATGGTTTGTCCATCATGTACATCCTTAACATATCCTCTATCACTTGGTTCAACCTTTCTGTTTTCCCATTAGACTCAGGATGATAAGCTGTGATGAAGTTCATATTTGTTCCGAACCCCTTGAATAATCCCCTCCAAAACTTTGAGGTAAAATTTGGGTCTCTGTTAGACACAATTGTCTTGGGTATGCCATGCAAGCATGCTACTTCCCTCATATAAATATCAACAACATTGGTTTCTTTGTGAGTAGACTTGATAGGGATGAAATGGGAAGCTTTCGTAAGCTTGTCCACTACCAACATGATAACATCATGTTGCTTGCTTGTTTTGGGAATTTTGGTGATGAAATCCATTGTCACCACTTCCCACTTCCACTCAGGAATGAGCAATGGTTGCAGCAACCCATTTGGGTGCCTATGCTCAACCTTGAATTTCTGACATTCCATACATTTATCAATGTACTGAACAATCTCCCTCTTCATGAATGACCAATAGTATTGGCTCTTGACTGCTGCAACTTTTTTCTGATATCCAGGGTGCCCAACATAAGGCACATTATGCATCTGTTTCAAAATTATGCTCCTTAGCTCATGAGAATTGGGCACATAACTTCGGTTCCTGTACAAGAGAACTTCATCATTTCTCAATCTAAAATCCTCCACCTTATGTTGCATATTTCCTTGCGGTAGTTTTGTCACTAACTCCATGTACTGCAAATCTTCTTTTGCAGCCTCATAAATTCTGCCTTTGAGATATGTTTGATACATGCTAATGGTTGTAGCATGTAGTTCATGCACTCTCTTGCTGAGTGCATCAACCACTTTGTTATCCTTTCCTTTGAAGTGCTTAATATCAAAATCATACTCACATAGGAATTCCAACAATCTACTCTGTCCGACATTTAAAGTTAGTTGTTCAAACAAATATTTTAGACCATTATGGTCTGTCCTCAGCTCAAACCTCTTTCCCATGAGGTAGTGCCTCCATTTATTCATGGGATGAACTATGGCTGCCAACTCCAAATCATGAATGGAATAGAGCCTTTCATGCTCTTTCAATTTTATGGATTCAAAGCATATTACAAACCCATTATGACCGAGGAATCCACCAAGTCCTTGATTTCATGCATCAATGCAAACCACAAAATATTCATTCGGATATGCAATCCTCAGAATTGGAGCACTGGTTAACAACTGCTTCAATTGCTAGAAACTTATTTCACATTAAGTTATCCATTGAAACTTCACCCCCTTCCTTTGCAAGGAAGTAATTGGGTGAGAAATATTTGAAAGCCCTACAATGAATCTTCTTTAGTAGCCAGCTAGACCCATGAAGGATATGACTTCGGTCACATTCTTAGGTGTTTTTCACCCTTTAATGCCCTCAATCTTTTCAGGGTCCACTGCTATCCCTTCTTCGGACATGATATGCCCTAAATAGTGAATTTGGTTTTGATAAAATGAGCACTTGCTCAATTTGGCATACAACTGGTGTTCTCTTAACACTTGTAACACCATCCTTAAGTGATGCTCATGCTCTCCTTCTGACTTGGAATATACAAGGATGTCATCCAAAAAGACAATGATAGACTTGTCTAAGTATTCCTGGAAAACACCATTCATTAAGCACATGAAAACACCTAGTGCATTTGATAGCCCAAATGGCACCACTATGAATTTGTAATGACCATAACTTGTCCTGAAGGTCTTGTTGATGTCTTCATCTCTAATCCTTACTTGATGATACCCTGACCTGAGATCAATCTTTGAGAATATCCTTGCATCCTTTAACTGATCAAAGAGATCATCGATCCTTGACAAAGGGTACTTGTTCTTTATAGTCACTTTGTTCAATTGTATGAAGTCAATACATAGTCTCAATGTACCTTCTTTATTCTTCACGAATAAAACTGGGGCGCTCCAATGTGACACACTTGGGTGTATATACCCCTTCTTCAAAAGTTCTTCAAGATGCATTTGTAGTTCCTTCAGTTTTGGTGTACTCATTCTGTAGGGAGTCTTTGATACTGGGGCTGCTCCAGGTATCAAATTTATAGAGAAATCTATCTCTCTTAGGGGGTAGTCCTGGTATCTCCTTGAACACATCTTCAAAATATTTAAAGAACGAATGATCCTCCAGATTTGGCACCTTATCCTTAGGTGTTTCTTCCATATGTGCTGCAAATATTTGGCAACCCTTCCTATAACACTTCTTCAACTGCATTACTGATATCTCTTGGACAATAACTTCCCTAGGAATTCCTTGGACTATTCTTGGGTTCCTTTCCTCATCTAGGCAAGTAAATGCCTTGTTATGACAATCTAAGATAACATGGTTTTTTTCCAACCAATCCATACCAATTAGACAATCATATGAATCCAATGGCAGGATGTTCAAATTTGCCTTAGTACTTAGCCCATTCATGTCCACTGGACATGATTTAACTATCTCAACAACTTTTCTCTTAGCTCATGTAGCCAGTTGTACCAGCCAAGATTTTTCATGCTTGCTTCTTGGAAAAAACAATCTTTCCACAACTTTAGGATCTATGTAACTTTGACTAGCTCCTGAGTCTATTAAAATAGTAAAGGAATGGTTATTGATCATACCTTCAACTTCAATCATGTGTGATTGAAAATCAACTTACTTGTTGTCTAAGGCTGCATAGATCCTTGGAACACTTCTGCCCATGTCCTCCACTATTTTTGCTCGCTGTACATTGTGGAAAACTCTCACCTTGTCACTTCAGTGAGGAAAATCTCTATAATTATGGTCTCATTTACAGCCCCAACATTGAATGGGTGTCTTCCTTGGCCTTGGCCCACCTACCTCAACCATTCTATGCTCTCTAAAAGATGGTTGTCCTTGAGGACTGTTTCTGAAAAAGGGTGGCTTGTTCCCCTTCTTCCTCTCCTCCTTCTTAAACTTCTTCTTATCTTCCCAAGCTCTTTGGAAAGTAAACTTTCTCTTATGTTGATCATATAATCACTTTTCTCTCCTTATGGTTTCCTTCAAAGTCTCGGGGTCATCATATTGTGTTTTATCACTCGTGAAAGATGGCAGCCCACTCGGGTACCTCTGAATCTTCACTATCTCATCCTTGATGAAGGAGACATACTTCAACAACTCTAAGAATCTTCTTTCATATTCGTCAATAGTCATGATGCCCAGTTTAAGTTCAAATAACTCTTCCATCTTTTTATTATAATACCTCTTGGTTAAGTATTTATTCTCAAAATGATTCTCGAATTCCTTCCATGTAACATTCTTCTCTTTGATGTGTTGCACTTGCACAAGATGATCCCACCACAAACATTCCTTTCCTTTTAGATGATAGATAACAATTCTTCCTTCTGCATGAGAAGAATAGTTATGCAATTGGAAGTAATTACTCATACCAAGCAACCATGTCTCAACATCTTCATCCTTCTTGTGCTCTCCATCAAAAGTAGGAGGTTTGATCTTATTCATTTCTCCTTTCAACTCATCCACCCTAGACCTCCTATGCTTCCTGACAAAGGATAGACTCAAGTTTCTCTGTGATATCCTATGGGAATTATTTTTGGAGTGATGGTGATGTCTGCTACCACTCCTTTCTCTTTCTTTTTCCTCAAGGGTCTTATAAATTCCTAATTTGGTGGAGACACACTCCTTATGCAACTTATTTTCAATTATGTACAGGATTTTCATTAACTTCATGTTGAAGTGTTCCTTCTGCTCTTTGGCTTTCATAAGAATTTCATTATTAGCTTTGTGACTCTGGACATCTTTCTACAATTTTCTAATGGTCTCTACCATATTCATGTTATCATCCTTTCCTTCACCATGTCCATTGGAGTTCGTTCCTCCCATACCCAAATGGACATCCATTCCTTGGATTTCATCTTCCTGAATGTAAGCCCCCTCTATATCATCCATCCCTCAACACTTTGGTGATAACTCTGTTTTGTTTTGACAACTGTTAACTCTGCAAAATGTGCATCCAACAAAACTTTTTCAAGCTAATTGTTCTTAATAATTTCATGAAAACATAATCATTCTGCTTCCTTAATATATCAAACTTCTTTTTTGCCAATTTTTGGAGAAATTGACTATTCAGATTCAATTTTTGTGTGAAAATTTGTCTTCTACTGTTCAAGACCTTTCCAATGCAAGCTTCCATGCTCAATTCTGAGTTTCGAGTAGGAAGTTATGGTACTTGAACAATTTGTCTTCTTAATGATACAATCCCTGTACTTGGATTCTTCCCTCTCAGAGTCGAATTGGTTCTTCGACCAGTGCTGGGTTCTCTCCTCAAGTTTACAGTCCTTTTTAAATTGTACACACCCGTGACCTCCCTCTCTAAGCCCTTCTTTGTTTCCAAAAACAAATTTTGGGTACTTATCCCTTTTCCTTTTATCCC
>ML808175.1:70223-98591 GCA_009831015.1 Picea engelmannii | reverse complement strand
ACATTACTTGTATATGTTCGGGCCTGAATGAGCCGATGACCTTGCCTTGCTCGTTCAGTATGCTTCTTGTTGGAACGTCTACTTTATCCAGTGCCCAGATAACCATATCCGTATATGAAACTAATCTTGGGCGTGCAACAACTTTGTGAAGACCAGTGATGGCGATATCTCGGAGATGGTTTTCCTCATCGTCATCCGAAAGTGAAAGCTCATCTTCCATTTTCTTTGCGATTGCATCCCATGATTTGATATTGTGTACTACTCCAGCTACCGTAGTATCTGAAATGATATCATTTTCCGGTAGTTCTTTAGTTTTCTTCGAGGCCTTTTTGGGCGCCATAGTTTAGCAGCTAGATTCCGAAGCAAACAAGACTGTCAATGTCGGAGCAGCTCAGAAGAAGAGAAAAAACTCTGTGTTCTCTCGGGTATCTGTAACAGAGATGAGTTCAACTTCTCAATAATATAAACGTTTCAAAAATCATTTCGTATATATTGTAAAATCCTTGAGATTTGTTCATCTATCATGAAATAAATGCAAAGATATTCCCAATATTTCGCATTAAATGTTTGTACCTAAGTTCCTTACGATACTGTTTAAAAATAATAGAAACTTACTAAATCGGAATATAATCGCATTAATATTAATTTATTAAGTCATTTAAAACCTTAACCTTTGCTTTACAGAGTGATTAATTAACGTTAAAGTTGGATTACAATTTTAAACCCCTCCATCGGAGTTTCGGGATTTTCAATGTCAAGAAAAAGAGTCATCATAAAACCCCGATCGCCGAAATCGCGACCTATTAATTAAGTAAATCATTTTATTATCTTAATTAATTCAGATTATCTTTTCGGGGTTTGCTTAATCAAAAGTTCGGAAATCGGGGATCGGGAAATCGGGATATTTGATGACGTGAAAACTTCTGTTCGCAGAATCACGAGTTGCGATTTCCCGATATAATTAATCACTCTTAATCATACTTATTAGTAATCAAACCTCAATTACGAATTAATCACCATCGGGGATCAGGAAATCGGAGAAAACGATGTTAAGTTTATTTGTTCTTTCGAAACCGCGAATCGCGATTTCCCGATATAATTAGTTTAACGTTTAAAACTTATTTTTAAATGAGATTTAAGAAGATGATGAATTAATCGAAGATTAGCATATCGGGAAATCGGGGATCAGGGTTTCGTTGTTTGATTTGCATTGAAATTTTTTATTTCAAAACAACGAATTCCGATATCCCGATATGGGTTTGACCTCTCTCAAGTTTTAACATTAGGGTTCATTTAGAATGTTATTCGAAAAAGCGTTTGGAGCAGACATTAATTTTAATTTCAACCATTCTTTTACCAAGAATAAACCACAAAGGCCTTTCGAATTCATTAGAGATAAAAAACTTTATTTTATAGAAACTTTACTAAGGTGAAGACTCCAGGATGCCAAATTTTTTTATCCTTAAGGTGAAAAATTAAGTTCTGTTTCAACAATCCCCACGCTGACACATACCCCTTTTGGGAAATCGTGGTTTGGATTGCGGGACCGCCCTGCAGGATTATCCCCTATGCAACTTCAATATCCGCAATGTCTCCTGGTCATTGATCTTGATAGGTCGTGATTGAGGTTATTGTGGGCCCGATCCATTTAATTTCTTCGCCAAATTAGCTGCTTTGTGTCATTTCCAACTTTCCTGCCAAATTGTCATTCCACGAACCATGTTCTAGATGAGCGCCATGTGGTAGAACAAGGAAGTGGACACGTGGCCCAATCGAAGGTGTGACACGTGTCAAGTTCCAACTGAAAAATTGGTCTTTTAAAAGTATGAAACACACTGACACATGGAATGCATCCTATGTGCCCACGTCACCCCAGGTGATGTCATCAAGCCACGTCATATTCGACACTTCGGGACTTCGGAGCTTTCCTTAACACTACTCCCCATTCCTCCTGAACTCTGAATTCACGAACTTTGTTACTCTGGAGCTTTAGGGCTTCGACACTTCGGGCTTCGAGAGATTCCATTCTCTCACACCTTATAAGTCCCGAATGCTAAACCTATGAATAGGTTTAAGTCACTTCGATGCTCCGGGACTTCGAAGGATTTCACTGCCAAACACCACACAACCCATAGACTTATGAAATCTTGAATAAGCTGATCTGTGGACACGTTTCCCTGTTAATAAACAATACAGATTAACTCTGGAGTTCGGGACTTCGAGGATTTTTCCTCCTTGCATCTTGAGGACTTGTTCCTCCCGGATTGCCGAAATTCTAAACCGTCGTGTGATCTACGAATCACATTCACTCACTTGCTGATCTTACGACTGGGATCAAATCTTTACCACTGTTCCTTACCTCTTTCTCTCGGCTTGATCGAATAGATCTGATCTGTCTTTGGCCAAATCCAATGGAAAATCACTTCTCCCCTTGATCTACGACGTAGATCCACTCCGTGACTTCAGAGCTTCGACTCTTTTGTCTCTTTTACGACAAGTAATTTCAAACTGTCGGAGCGGTGAAGTCCCGAAGGACTTCGATGCTTAACCATCGTGCTCCTCTTCTAAGATCCGACGATTGTGCAGGGTCAACCTTCTCCCGAAATCCCATGGCCCCAACTTAAACTTGATGGCCCAATACCACGGTTGTGGTGGTTTCCCTCCTCTACTGAAACTCTTAAAACACTATACCCCATGATCTTCCAATTACAACCCAGGAGCTCTCTCAGCGCCCCCTGGCACTCTTTTCATCAATCTCTATGAACTTGGCTTCCCATAACCACTTATACGACCCATCCAGGCCCAATGTTAAAACCATGGGCTCTGATACCAATTTGTGATAGCCCCGACCTTACATGCCGGTTCATTCCACTTAAAGTAAATACAAAACACACTCTTCTCACTCTGTTATAGATAATCAAACTGTCCAAATCCAGTCATAAACCTGCTGGGCTATGGTATACAAAGTTCTTTGCGGAACATCATACATATATTCTTAAACAGATAATATGCATTCTATATATATATATATATATATATATATATATATATATATATATATATATAATTAAATGCGAAAACCAAAACAATATGCTATAAAACAACTTATACAAGCAATATTATAATTATCATGACATGTGCAGGATACACAACATACAATTAACAAAGAGATGGTACTTATATTTTAATTGAAGACCACCATTTGCGTGCAGACCTTCCACGAAATTCCCAGCCTTAGACCACATTGCTCATCACTCTTAACAATGAGGCACCCCCGAGCTGGGACTAAACTCCACCCAAGGTAAAAGGAAATCCTAGGCTAGGCTGAGACTACAGAAAAATGCACAATGCAACAAGAATGATTCCCTCCCAGGAACCTACTTATGCCTACCGCTCACAGACTCTAATTCCCCACATGCCTGTCCCACCCCGAGAATATACACCTTCACTTTCCAACAGTCCATCGACTACTCCACTCCCCATACAGGGCTTCAACAACATGCCAGATCAGGAATTCTCAGATATCTGTAGTTGCTGCCGGACTCCCTCCAGGAGGAATCACTTTCCCAACAAACTCTCTCACCTGGAGAGAGTTGATCAAAGGCCTAACAACTTGCTTCTTCAATCCACGAGCCTGAGAACCCACCTCTTCAAAACTACAGGTATGGAAACCTACTTCTTCTATCTAGATCCAAGTCAAACAGGTAGTTACAACAATAACAAAATTGTGTAAGGCTCTGGTAATGATAACAAGACACACCAGTCCAGGGAAAAGGTGGGCATCAACAACAACAAGCTAAGGCGCGATATGAATTAGGCATTGCAAAGTCGTGTTGTGCCTCATAAAAAAACGGGTTAGCCTCACGAGTTTGCAGGTTTCAAAGCTTCCAGAGGTCAACGATGGAGAAGAATGGTTGTTACCTCCATGTTCAGTCTAAGTGCGTGCATGAAGGAGAGCTCCCCAGAATGGTGAATGAAAACCCCCACAATAACGGATTTTCCCACATAAATATGCATGCGCCCAGGTTGACACCTGGCTCTCCTGGGAGCTTGTTCCTCTCCACTTAGAGTCCATTCCTCACCACTTGGAGTCTGTTCCTCTCCCCAAAGCAACTTAGGATAACATGTTTTTAATTCCCAAACCTTAACATTTTAGGAAATACGTTATAATATTCCATTGGGTTAAGCCCTCAAGCTTAGCCCCTTTTTCGTAGCTTCTCAGCCCCATGCCTTTCCCTTCCCAGTGGAGCTTAGTCCCCCTTGACTCTTTCTTCGTGGTTGGTCTACACACAACGATGTAATTTTAGTAATGATGTAGTATTTACATATATAAAAATCAGGCTCCTAGCCTTCAACATCGAGGCTCTATGGCCTAATAAACATATAATCCTCCCAACTTGTAACACTTGTCTCACTATCCTATAAACATAATTACAATTCAACAGGGGCTCAACCTTGCGGTATTACAAGCTATGAGAGTGTTTTATTTGTAACTATCTTGACTTCTTAAAACACTTCCATGGTAAGGTTGCTCAAAGGGGAAACCGATGATTCTACTTGTGAATTTGTGTATATTAGAGGCACATAGGATTGGGGTTAGATAATGGATTGTAAAGGAATACTAACCTTTTGAATATGACTAGGAGTTGATGTTGAGGGTTCTGTAGCTTGCTGGGATAACACTTTGAATCTATTTGTTGTTGAAGCTGATTTTACTTTTTGTACTAGAGCTATAATATAGTAGCCTAGCTTGGTCCTAAGTTCTTCTTAATAGTTTTCCGTTTCTTTTCTTTTTTTGTAGGAAGGGCTTGCACAAGTGCTATCTTTTTGCAGTCTACTACAAAGTTCCCATTTTCATGAAATTTTTGCACTAAATGAAAACTACTCATAGTTCAATATTTCCAAGTGAGTTTAGTTGTCAAGTTTCAGAATTATCGCTTCATGAAGACCTTTCTCTATATCCATTTTTACACATATTCAGGTGCATGCAAACAATATAGATTTGGGTTTTGATTTTTTAATGCATTTTCCAAGAGTGTTTCCAATAGCCTAAAGAGATTCATTGTTCTAGCCATGAACATGTAGACAAGGTAATCTTACCCAGATAGGCACTATTGTGGGAACATTAGCTTTGAGATCAAAATTAGGGGTCCATGTATTGAGATACATACCTCGTGGGCCCATTCTTGAAAATTAAATCTCGATATTCTTTTAGCTTACATAGAAATGCATAAAAGCCTCTCCCACCTAAGTAATATGTCATATTTCCTCTAATCATAGCTATCTATTTCGTTTGCATCCAATGATCCATTATCCTTGGTGTTGGGAAAAGGCATGTGAACTAGCTTATGAGACATTTTTCAGCAAGAGCTAGGGATTTGAGATGAGAAGAAAAAACAGGAAGCACACCAATTGGAATTTGATCTGTCTTCTTTGTGAATTTAAACGACTGAGACTTCTTGCTTAATTTTCCAAGAGAGACAACTAGGGCATGAAAGGCCATTGCCTTTGCAAAATGAGGAGGATGAGGATGCCCCCCTCCTGAAGCCATGCATGAGAGAGCCAAGTATGGAGGATCCATGAAGGGAGATCAGAGGGGTCACAGGCTAGGGTCACATGTTAATATTAATGTTCGTTAGGTTAGACTGATTTTAACACTAAAGTTATTAAAGGTTTTTATCTTCCTAGGGATTAATAGATATGGGTTCAAGATGGATTAAAACACACATTGACAAGGTTTTTATCCTTTTAAGGCTTTATATAATTGCAATTGAGACTGATATATACACAAGTACTAGTTTTGCATGCATTGGTAAAATGTCCATTACTAGCTATTTTGATTCTTCATACATAATGCCAACAAATGTCTACCTCACCCACATGGGAAATTGTGCCTATACGTGTGTGTTATTGGATTCATGGTTTAATAGAGATAGCATTTGATGGATCTATCTAATACCCCCAAAAATGAATAGGTCTATGGTTTCTACCAATATTATTGCAACTTCATGCCAATGTACCATGAATTTTGTTTAACTGGAATTTTCCCAGACATATGAAAGGAATACATTACAATAGTAAAATGTCCATTACTAGCTATTTTGATTCTTTCATTCATAATTCCAACAAATTCCCACTTTACCACAAGGGAAATTGTGCCTAAAAGTGTTTTTTATTGGATTCATGGTTCAATAGAAATAACATTTGATGCCATTACTCTATGTCATCCAAATATTCTATTTGCTATTCCAAAATGAATACTAGGTCTATGGTTTTTGCTATCATTATTTTCAACTTTGATGTCAATTTACCATGAATTTTATTGAACTAGAATTTTCTTGCATATATGAAAGACATACATTTCATTGGAAAAATGTCCATTACTATCGATTTTGACTCTTCATTCATAATGCCAACAAATGTCCACTTCACCCACAAGGAAAATTGTTCCTATAAGTGATTGTTATTAAATTTATGGTTGAATAGAAATAGAATTTGATGACATGACTCTACATCATCCAAAGCATCTATTTTCTCCTCCAAAAAATGAATAAGTCTATGGTTTCTACCAACATTATTTTCAACTTGATGCCAATTTACCATGACTTTTGTCGAATTGGAATTTTCCTATACATATGAAAGGAATACATTGCATTGGAAAAATGTCCATTACTAGCTATTTTGTTTCTTCATTAATAATTCCAACAAAGAAACGAGTAAAACACCCATCTATAAAAATTAAGCATATACTTAGGGCTACCTAGTGTATAGTTTCAAACTTATGTCTTTTCAATAAACAACAACTATATTAATAACACTATGCTCAATTTTTCTCTACTCAACCAACATATATGATGCTATTAAACCACACATGTGTTCATTTGGAAAGAATCCATTGTCTATTATGGTAGTAAATTTGCTAAAATCCATTCAACTAGAAATGTTCTTTGGTTCGAGCCTTCAATGATAAACAAGATCAAGAGGTTCACATTATTTTTGCATGGAATGGTCTTGTTAGAATGCATTGAATGGAGTGGATTTGTTTATGATTTGAGGGTTCTTATGCATTCTACCCCTAGATCCTTCATGAAAGTACTAGCTAACTCTATCAAACCAGAAGTAACTGCAAATGTATTTGAAGGTTCACTGTTGTGAAGGAATAAATTAACTATTGGCGTTGCCTATATTTCAATCTCAAAGTTGTTTGCTTATATTCCAATCTAAAGTCGGTTAAGTTAATATCCTTTAGTAACACAAAAAAAACGTTGAAATTATCAAATCAAAATAAGTAGATTAGTACTTTTATGAATCAAACCCTAGGTTGGAACCCCAAAATCTGCCTAAAACACCTCTTAAAACAACAAACTATTAACACAAAAAAATATAGACTCTGTATTTATAAGTGGAGATGACACATGTTCTAGTTGTTTTTCTAGAGGAGAGTAATATAGCACTGTTGGACATGGTGTCATTAATGTCAACAAGGGTTAATATGGATTTATCATCCAGACAAGTACCCTGTTATACCAGTTGCAAGAATCGACAATAAAGAACGAAGAACAATGTTGATCGTTGGATCAAAATAAGAGCACGATCAAATGGTAAAGAACGAAGAACAATGTTGATTGTTGGATCAAAATACGAGCATGATCAGACGGTAAAGAACGAAGAACAATGTTGATCGTTGGATCAAAATGGAACCACAATCCGACGACTCGGATCTTTTTCCGCGAGTCCGCTACACACCCCAAAAATTGCTAAGTATCATATTCTATCGGTCATACTCATATAAAGAATCTTAAAAATTTCTAAGTATGGTTGATTATGAAGGTAGCGGAAGTTGGGCGTGCAATTTGATGACATCCAAGAAGACATGCGAGTCCACGAGTTCACAAGTCCGCAAACCCGAGAAGAATCACTTAAAAATTTCTAAGTACAGGTTCGTTATGGATGTAGCGGAATTTGGGTGTGCATTTTGATGATACCCGAGAAGACATGTGAGTCTGCAAGTCTGCAAGTCCACGAACTTGAGAAGAATCACTTAAAAATTTCTAAGTATAGGTTCATTATGGAGGTAGCGGAAGTTGGGAGTGCATTTTGATGACACCCGAGAAGACATGTGAGTCCATGATTCTGAGAGTTCGCGAACCCGCCACATAAAATAATTCTAAGTAAAAGTCCATGTTTGAAGTGAACGAGGATCGTCCACTCAACGATTGATTAAATCCAAACCATGGATATGTCTAAAGTGCTCATGAAATCTTGTGGATCGTTCACTCAACACTTGATCATATCCAAACCGTCGATCTGAATTAACGCCAAGATAAATCCGAGCCCACAAGTCCGTGAACCATCCACTCAACATCTGATTAAATCCAAACCATGGATCTTTCTAAAGTGCCTAGATAAGCCAAGGCCGTCCACTCAACACTTGATCATATCGAAACCGTCGATCTAATTAACGCCAATATAAACCTTGTGTGTGGTTGATCTCAGTCACAGACCAGGGTTATATGGAAAACATGAGGTAAGAAAGGAAATGCTGGAAAACACCTCGCTATAGGGTAAGATCATCTAGTAAAAAGAAAAGTGCTTATGGGATGAACCATAAAACAGGCCTTGCACCTTCTTTGTTTAGATGTTGGTCACAACGTTTGGTTCTATGAAAAAGGTGCCACAAGATTAGCACCCATCCATCTCGACAACACAAGAAATATACTAGAGAACATTAAAAGGTTCGAAATTGGTCTATTAAAGAACCTAGAATACAACGAAGAAGTATGAGATCGGAAGAAAAGCGGGTCGATCCATCAAAGACCAAGAGATTTAATCAAACAAGGAAAATAAAGGTTCAAAACTGTAATTGAATAGTTTTTGTAAAATAATAAAGGAAGAAAGTTGTTATTAAAACAACATTATTATTAAATACAGGAAGAGGTTTAATGATACATTATTAAAAGACACACTGGTTCAAATTTTCTACCCGTTGGAAGACTATATAAACCAAAATATATAGTGGAAGGAAGATGTTTTTGTGGTCTAATTCAGAAGATCAAAACATAGACAGAGTCCAAGGAAGAACGTGAAATATTCACATGAAGTGAGGGTGGAAGGGAGGAGAAAGGGATGATTGAAGTCCTCTACAGGTTGAAGCCTGAAACAAGGAGTTGGTGCTTGAAAAAAAGAGGATTGGATTCCTCTATAGGTTGGAGCCTGATCTATAGGGAGTTGTTACTTCCTCAACTTGGTGCTTGAAAAACAGGGGATTTGTGTCTCCTTGAGTTGGTGCTCAAAATAAGAAAGATTGGTGTCTCTTTCGAACTGTAACTTGTAAATGAAATATAATTTTTATGATTGTTACTTTTAAAATTCAGATTTTTGTACATGCTTGTTGATAAATTGTTATAAATTAATAAACAATTGATTTAATTTGAGAAAAAAATAAATATTGATTCACCCCCTCCCCTCAGTATTGAACAACATTACAACAAACAATACTTCAAGCTCTTTGAAATTAATTATTAGATAGAAAATTTGATCAAGAAGGAGAACTAAAACAAGTATTGTACATACATTAATGTCTTTTTGGGGTTGCAGGTAGAATGCATTGAGTTGGTTTCCTCCAACAAAACCAATTGAGGAAAAAAATCATCTTTATGTATGGTGAGATTCGCAGGTTAACTAACCATGTTAAGCAGATTGAAAATTTACAATGCAAAATTAAAATTGTGGACACATCATTAGTGGTTCTCATGGATTTACTATGATCAAACTCAATTGAGAATGACATTGAGAAGGGACTTGAGAAAATTATGCTAAAGGGCCTTGATTGGTTACTTATGGGATTGATAGTGTGATAGAGTTTTGCAATAATGACTTGCAACTCATAATAAGAAGGCCACATGATAAGTGGTTTCAACACTAATCTACACATCAACTTGATAATCTAGACCTTATAAACCTTTTGTCTGTATTGGATGGAAGAGACCTGGTTAATTTCTTTCTCCAACGCCCATACCTTGGAAATTAATTATTAGACCAAGAATATGCCAACAAGAGGGAGAATATAAACAAAAGAAAAATGTCAACCTTTAACATTACAACGCTAATATTGGTGTTGTTAAACAATCTAAGTATTATTTTAAAATAAAATGTCATTAATCCAGGTTGAAAAGGATCTAAGCATACCTAAATATTTTTATCATGTTAGGGCTCAATACATCTAAGTTTGAGAATATGCTAGTACTAGTTAACTTAATCAATTTGATAAACCTGAACAACCAACCCAAATGAACTAAGAAACTATGCCAAACAAATAGAAGAACATTTTCACTAGATAGGTGGTTTCAACATGATTAATTCACACATCAAATGGGTCATCTTTAGGTTTCAATGAGCATTGAATCTATACAATATGAATTATACTTGTTCTAGTTATTTTTTAGAGGAGTGAGGTAACACAACATCAAGTCATTGGAATTAATTATCAAACAAAAAATCTAATCAAGAGGGAGAACCAAAATGTTTTCAAAATATCAACCCCTAACATCACATTGCCAATGAAATTCTAGGCTTGATGATTGGTTTACTCACCTCATTAGGTGCCATTTGTCCTTTGCAATTCAACATAGTCCCCATTGTCCTATCTCCTCTATCATCTCTTCTCTACAGGTGGTGGTATTCTCTAATGCTTTGACTACACTACACATAAATCATTTATCTGATGCTCAATGCAGAGGTTGTGGTCATGGGCTAGGACATGTTTGATTCATGTGCAATGGAGCTCGAAAGATGTTTTTTATGGTGCAAACATGATTTGGTGTTATATATGTATGTGTGTGTGGGTGGGTGGGCGTGTGTAATATTATATAGTTGTATAATATATGCAAATAGTATATAGTTGTAACATTGATTTCAAGTCATTTTTCATTTTTTCATTGATCTTATGATGATAGGCGTTGATATTTCAATGTCTAAGAGGGATGTTACTTGTTCAATGCCCATTAGGGTCAAAAAAGAGAAAAAAAAAGGAGCAATTTTTTATAATTTACAAGAATTTTCAATGTCATAATCGATTATTACCATTAGTGTTGGAGATCAATGTCATATCTCAAACCCAAACATAGTAGTTATTCCAGTATTAAGGCTATAAGTCTTAATTGATTTTTTGTTTTTCCTTACTTCCATATTGTATGTTTGTTTGTGTTTCTTGTCCCCTTTTTATCAGTTGTAAATCACTTTTCTTAGGAGTGGAATTTTCAAACCCATATAATTTATAATCATGTTCTTGCCAGTTAAATTCCATGGATAGTTCTTCAAGGTTGGTGGTATAAGTGCCCAATTGAATCAACCATTCACACCTAATGCCATATCCATCTCATTGAGTGGTAGAGCATAGAACCTTGTTTGTAGTTCCAAATCCTCTATTTGTACAAATATTTTATGACATCTTCCTACTTCCTTCAACTTATGTTCATCAATGATCATATTTGTAAGGTCCTTGGTCAAGTATACAAAAAGGTTTAATTGCTTAGTGAAATCAATGTCTACATAGTTATGAGAACTATTGGAATCTATTAATATCATCACATTTCTATTTTTAATGATTCCTTTGAGTTTCAGGGTCTTAGGTTGTAATTTTTCCATCATGGTTGCAAGTGGAAATGCATATTTTATTTTTTCTTTTCGTAGGCCTTCTTGGATCTTATCAATTTTGCTTAGATGAGGTGGGATATCTTTCTTAATTGGTTCTTGTGTTTGTTCTATTTGGGTACTAGTTTATTTTGAGACACTTTTTCTTTATTCTTATTTTTTTGGGTGCATGAGATTGATGCTAATGATTATTTTGGCATTGCTTCGTCATTGTTAGATTCTAAAAGGTATCTGATAACAATTTCATTTATTGGGTCGACTATTTTTACTTGACATGTCCATTATTTTCAAATAGTGTAGTGATAGTCTTGACATTGATGTCCCAAAATCCACTTACCACATCCATGACAATTATTTTCCTTTTTTGTGTTCCTCTCTAAGTGGTGATATTAGTATCATTGTAATGTCTTGGTGGATTGTAACTTCTTGTCTTCTTTGGTGGTTCAAAGGCTACCCTTTGTTGACTAATGAGCTTCCTTTCAATCATATTGGCCAAGCTTCCAGCTTCAACCGAATTCCAAGGTTTTGATAGCCTAATCTCAATATGTATAATGATTTTTAATCATGCAATATATATTTTCAACAGTTGGTCATCGATATGATTAGAAAATATAGTTGCTAAGACTTCACATTCATGGGTATATTTGTTAACTTTCCCCATTTGGCATAAATGGGTGAATCTGGTAAAGGTGTCGTTTTCTTCATTGTCATGAAATTAATTAAGAAGATCTTTTGTGAATATTTGTCAATTTACTAAGAAACCACTAGTTTTCTTTGACCACCATGTGAACCAATTGTAAGCATCACCTTCTAAGTGTAATGATGCAATCAATATCTTTTCTAAATCATTATTAGGTGTACTCATAGAAATAATTCCCTTGATCGTATTATCCCACATGATAGCCTTCCTATTGTCTTGTCCATCGTATTTATCTATTTCTATTTCAATTTTATTTAGATAACAAATCCCATCTTGATACCTATGGTGACTTATGTTTGACAAGTAATTTGGGCTTGTTGGTGGTTTTTGGTAGGTCAAGGGTTGCACTATTAATGCATCTACCCTTTTCATTATTTGGTCAATCATTTCTATATGAGCATTAACTATCTTTGATGCTTCATCCTTGTCATCGTTTCTCATTCTTATTAGGTCTAACCATAAATTTTTAAAATCTTCTATTAGTTGGTCAATTCTATCCTCCGATACTTTTTGTGTATCTTCTATTAGTTTTTTGGTTTTGTCCCTCGATTCTTTTTTACCCTTCTTAACATTAATGATACGGTGCCTTATGTTGTTGACTTCATCTCTATAGCTAGTACCATCTTCTTGCGATTCGTCATTATCACCCATTTTGACATTTGTCTTCTTTCTTGTAGAACCCACATTTTGATTTACTTTATATACTATGCATGTAATGTTTAATATAAATTATGAAATTGTTTTTTTTTTAATTTTTAATTTTTTTTTCTAAATTTAAATATATTAGTTATAAAAATTGAAACGATATATTCTTTGTTTAAAAATAAAAGCTCACTCTTTCATATATTTTATTTTAAGTTGTTATTTTTTGTAATTAAATTTCTACACATGTATTATTATTATTATTATTATTATTATTAAAATCTAATATGTATGCATTGTGGAGTATCATAAACCTATGCGTTACCAAGGTTTATATTAAAACTTTAAACAAATCACTGAATCATTGGTATATGGATATAAAAATGCCATAACTTCTATTAACTCAACAAATAGATGGTTAGGTGGTAGTTACAATCACCTTAACCACTCATGCTATTAAGTACTTAGATATAATGCAAAGTAGAGGTCAATCAAACCTACTTTATTTTCATTTTGTTACTAAATATCACTTGTTGATTGTTGATCTGCACAATATAGTCCATTTGTTTGATTAATGTTGGTGGAACCAACACTTTGGAAATGTTACCAATATAAATTTAGTCATGGTTGAGATAATCTTGTGAAGATGAACTTCTTTTTAAGTGGTTATACTAGCAATAGCACAAAGAGAAATTCACACATAAGACCAGGAAAAACTATGAGATGAGTAGGTTCTACAAGTCTTGGTTGGTGAATCATGCATCTTGTTAGTAGATAAAAGAATATAACACCACTTCTAAAATCATGAGATGTTCTTCTTCATGATGTTGTAAGTGTAATGAATGCTCATGATGCTTTGAATCTATCATTTTCTTGGATCGAGAAAGTTGTGATTGTAAAAGAATAATCATATTTGATTTTGAGATGGGTTTATTTTTTCTTTAAATTGGGTGATGTCAAATTTAAAAACCTACTTATAAAAAATGGCTCTAGATTATTCCCATGATAGAAAATCATGGCCGATGTTTTTGTTTATGCTTTCCAAATCTTGTTGCAATTATTGATTGCCACAACTTTTCAAAATTATGTTTGTGTGAGATGTACTTGGATTTTGACCTCAACAAATTGATGTATTTCCATCTAAAAATAATTTTATAATGATTGCTATTGGGTTTAATGAGACTCTAGATGAAATTAAATTAATTATACTCAACTTTGTTATGTATGTATTAGTTCAAAGAGTGCCTTACACCTACTCCATGGAGCTATTATATGTGATAGTGATAGGATGATAGTGATAAGTACATGGTAAATTATTGTAATCCTCTCATAAAAGTGGGACAAAAGTTGTATTACAAATGGTTTGCCTTTAAAGTTTAAACTACACAATGTTGATTCTTAATGAAAAACTTAAATTGAGCCATTATTATTAAGAGTGTTCAATATTGAATCACATTAAAAGATATGTCCACATAACATTTAAGTGGTATCATGAGTATCTGATGTATTAACAAAAAGCTATAGTCATTTGAATTCAACAATCCAATTTTTGTTAAAATTTACTAGCAAATCAACTAAAATTGCACGTTATGATCACATAGATGGATTTGACAACATCAAAATCCATTACTACACATAGATCATACAATATACATATTTAATATTTGCAATTTCAGTAAGCAAAACTATTTTTTACTAAGTTATGACAAAAATCTATGACTTCGCCCCCTGTTATTTTCATTGAATAGAAAAGGACTAAAATCTTGGCCTATTATACCACTGCATAGTAAATTTTGTAACGTCTATATTAGGTCCTACGCGGGTGAGGGTTTGATTCCATATTATTCTTTGCAAAGGATCGGTGTACATGTTTCAATTATATGGTGATACATTGAGAGAGTTTCCAATGATAGGGCCTTTATAGTTTCCCATGAGAGAGTAACATTGGTATGTCATTAAATGTGAAACAAACCTAGGATACTTGAGTAAAGAAGTTGACGTCACACCCTCACTCTCAATTATTAGTATAACCCCACTTTGGGGAAGTAGATGGTAGTAAAAGGTCATCCTTTAGATCTCACCAAGTCAAGACAATTTCAAAGGCCAAGATAGGGCATGCATGGCATCCTCAATGAGAGGGAGGGAGAGCCCTCCTTATTTCATAAAGAATATCATAAGGAGCCGTATGAATTGAGTTTGGCCCTGGAGGGCCCATATTTTCTTCAACGCCTCCTATCTATCAGCAACAACAACATCCATCCCATCGGCCTGGTTTTGAAGTAGCAGTGGGTCTTGCTCCATGAGGTAATGAGTCCGGGTATCATGGTATTTGTCACTTTGATTCTCAAAACATTTGAATATGTGTGTTGAATTCTCTTTTGTTTCATGACATTTGCTTGGAAATTATGCCTTTTAACTTGTCCATACCTCGGGGGATGACAAAGTCCCCTAGTAAGTTGGTTCCCTTAGGGATGAGTTTCCACTAGGCGGGTCTATGAAATATCATCCTTCATTCCTTCCATACTTACCACTTTTCATCATTATCCCTCTCATCCATCCCCTACATTGGTTCAGGCATTGGGTTTTCCAAGCTAGTAAGGGTTGTACCTTGCCTTGTAGGAAGAAGGGGCTAAAGGCCCAGAGGGTAAAAGTAGCTGGAAAAAGTTAAAATCCAAGATGAAACCTTGAGATGCTTCGCCCAGGGATTCCTGAGAAAGAAATAAAAGGCTTTTCAACAAGAAAAGGGGACTTGAAAAATAAATTAAAACTCAAGGCCTAGTTGGTGGATATGAGGTTTCATCATCAGTTGACCTATTAGGTCCATGAGAATGTAGTAGTATGACACTACTATTCATCTGGTCACCAAGCCAGGGTAGTGGCTCTTGGTGGAATAGCCAAGAGAAAGGGGGTCTCATCACGAGCCAACCTTCTCATCTCCACAAAATGCTTGTGGGTAACGCTGTCACCATTAGTCACTATGCAAGGGCAGTGTCCTTCAACTATAATCTTGAAATAAAAAGCAATAAGACAAAGAGTAAAAGGGCATTGAATGGGTTGGGAAAACAATGGAATCCATGACAAGGTGCAACCCACCCTCTACAGAGGCACCCATAGGTAAGACATACATTTCCATGTCATCACTGCACCCCTTGCCCAAACATTCCTTGCACCATCTCATACATTTAAATGAATTAGATTAGTCTTCACCTGGGAAACACCACACACCTAAGGAGGATTAGCCCAATAGGACATCCTGAGACCCTCTCCAAACCTGGATTGTTAAATAACATAACGTCTTTGAGCATTTGTATGGGTAAAGGGGGGTTTGATGCACATGTTTGGGTAACTTGATTATTAGATGTGATTGATATTGCTATGATCCTTGTGACTTATGATCCCATGGAGGGAGTACTTGTTGTTTCTGCAAGACCATGCTTGAAGAACATGTACATACGGGGAGATGATTAGTTCGGACTTCCATGGGGCTAAAATCCCACCAGATGGATGCTGCGACCCCAGCCAGGGGCAGAGGGATACTCGAGGCTTGCACCAGAGAAAAGGGAGGACGTTCCACCAGAGGCACTTTGGCAGGCCTGGACCTAGGGGGGTCTTTCCCTCCCACCATGAAGTTGGTCCTTGAAGGCCCCTGACATCATCATTATGAGCCTTGACGTCATCCAGTTAGGGTGTTGGCATGATGACAACTTGGTTGGAATGTGTGGCTATTTCTAAGGGGTTTTGAGCCCTAACATTTCACTTTGGAGTCCTAACATTCCATGAAGGGGCCTAACGTCACCCTAGGAGGGGCATGATGTGATCCCTAAAGACAAAATTAGGGTTTTAATTGAAAATTTTATGTAAAACTAGATTTTTGATGTAAATTGGCCATGTCGACCTTTTTTGACCTAAAATGTAATTAAAGGTCAATGATATTGTATAAATAGAGAGTTAAGACTCTCATTTTTTCATCATGTTTCACTCACACAAGTGTAAGGTCTGAAATTCGGCCCCATTTAAGGCTTATTGGCTAAAATAAGTGGTGCACAACTCTTGAAGGAAGCTTATCTTGGTGTATTTTTGCATTTTCATGGTGGAAAGTCTTCAACTAGGGTTTGTGGCTAGATTATTCTTGATGAAGTAAGTAGAAATCTGCAATCCTTCTTTATTTTGAATGGTTATGGTGCATTTACTTGTTCATTTATAATATTATGCAATTTCTAGTGTGAAACCCTAGGAAAAAAATATATGTTATTGTCCTTTTCTTTATAACTCTTCACCTACTTGATTTTGCTAGAAGACACCTCCCTTTAAGGATATACTAGAGCCCTACCTTAGTAGCAATCTAGTATCATTGCTTCATTAAGCTTCATACATTTATTTCAAGCTTGACCTAAAGAAGAAGGAAATTGCTAGGGCCTAGGGTTACCTACGTCCTAGCATATTTTCCTTCTAGGGTTTTGGATATTGAGGCCTTAGGTTACTAACACCTCAATTATCCTCCCTCTTCATTTAGCTCACCTATTATCAATTTTTGTTTCCCTCTAAGAATTTCCACTGCAATATTGACTACATTTACCCTAAAAGGCACTAGTTCATACCTTGCAAGTGATTGATCGACCAAAACAACTCTTAAACCATCTACTTTAGGACCTTTACTAACTATTTCTAACATTAGATTAGACTAACCTACTAACTAATTTGTTGTTGTTGCAAAATATTGCTACAACCATCTATAACAACAACAAATTCATCTTAAAATAAAGTTTTAAAGCTGATTATACATTGCCATCATTGCTTCTGACAAGTACTATCATTTTGTCAAGTTTGTGTTATCATTTTTGGTCATTTTTGAAGCTTTAATGAGGTATAATTGTGAAGTTGTTGCTATATATACATTGTTGTTATAAATAATTTAGTTGCTTCAACTTTTATATCAAATTGTTCTTTTTATCAAAGTCTATGGTTTTATGAAGCACTAACATCATATGGCACTTGCAAATAATATTTCTCTTGTTGTCTTGTTCTAGGCAGGTACACTTAAATATTACTTTGCTTCATCTCATTAAAACCTTTGGAACTTTGATCAGAGTGACATGTGAGAGGGGTGGGACTTTCTTGATACTTCTACCTTAGCCTTCTCAAACCCCCAGGTCACTGGGGACGTCTCCCCTGGGGTACTACTCCTAAAGAGAAAGAGGTGTCTTGTTTAGGTGACAGTGATAGGACAACCTCCTGTTACACCAATTTAATGTTCACTTTCCTTTGGCTCTTGGGAAAGTACAAATTGCATGATAACACGGCTAGAGAAAAAAGAACAATATATGTCCAAAACAAATTATCCCATAGTGCACTTGGATTCAAAACCCCCGAAGAAATGTTCACCGGAAAGAAGTCATGAGTAAGCCATCTTAAAATATTTGGCTGTCCAATATTTGTACACATTCCGACAGAAAATAGAACTAAGTTGGATCCTTCAGAAAAGAAGGGAATATTTGTTGGACACTATGAGGGAACATAGATGTAACCTTTGATGAAGATGCAACACTGAAGAGATCAAGAAAATTCCATCTTGAAGAACTATATGAAGAAGAACCCGTAGCTCATAGAGTTGCAGAACCTGTAAAGGAAGTTGCAGTTACCCATGATGATGAGATTCCAGAATATCATGATATGATAGAATCTCAAGAACCTCCCCATATGATTATCATCACAAGAGAAAGGAAGCTTGGGAAAAAAAACTTATTCAAGATGTAGAGAAGTATGGTACCCCAGAAGGAACCATGAGACAAAGCAAGAAGCCTAAGCTATTCTCCAACTATATGACCTTGATGTGTGATCTCATAGAGAAGGAACTTACTTGCTTTGAAGAAGCTATTCAGAAGAAAGAATGGATGGATGCCATGACATAAGAATACCAGTCCATTATGAAGAATGATGTATGGGAAGTAGTTCCCATACCAAAGAACAAAGATGTGGTATCTTCCAAATGGATATACAAAATAAAACATGCAACATACAAAAGTATTGAAAAACATAAGGCAAGATTTGTGGCTCGTGGATTTTCTCAAAAGGAAGGTATTGACTACGAAGAAACATTTTCTCATGTATCTAGATACACTTCTATCAGAACCATCGTAGCTCTTGAAGCCAAAATGAAGTGGAAGTTGCACCAGATGGATGTGAAAAAAACTTTCTTAAATGGTGTTATTGAAGAAGAAGTGTATATAGAACAACCACAAGGGTTTGAAGTTGAAGATATAAAGACTCATGTATGCAGGTTGAAGAAAGCTCTGTACGGGTTGAAGCAAGCTCCTAGAGCTTGGTATGGAATAATTGATAGTTTCCTGAAAAGTTTGGGCTTTACCAAGAGTAAAAATGATCCTAACCTTTAATTCAAGGTTATGAATGATGCGCCAGTTATATTGCTACTACATGTGGATGATTTATTCTCGACAGGAGAAGAAAAGCTCATCACAGATTGCAAGAAGAATCTTGTTGCAGAATTTGAGATGAAAGACCTAGGCTCGATGCATTATTTCTTAGGTCTTGAAGTTTGGAAGAGCCCAAAGAAGATATTCCTTAACCAAGGGAAGAATGTAGTTTAAATACTAAAGAGATTTGACATGTTGGAATGTAAATCCATGACCACACCCATGGAAACAAATTTGAAGCTCTTGGTTGATACTTCGTTAGAGTTGGTTGATGCTACTCTATATAGAAAAATTATTGGTTTGTTCATGTATCTAATGAATACCAGGCCAAACATATGATTTTTTGTGAACACCTTGAGTCAGTATCTGGTGGAGCCCAAACGTGTTCACCTTGTAGCTGCAAAGCATGTGATGAGATAACTTAAGGGTACATTGGATTATGGTCTTTGTTATACTGGAGATCATGACTTCAGACTGTATGGTTATATTGATTCAGATTGGACTGGAAGTGCTTCAGATAGAAAGAGCACTTCAGGATGTTGTTTCAGCTTGGGGTCAGCCATGACTTCATGGCAAAGTAGGAAGCAATCCAGTATTGCTCTCAACACGACAGAAGCAGAGGACATTGCAACATGTTCCACCAGTTGTGAAGCATATGGATTTGGAAGTTGTTGACAGGTTTGTTCGATCTAAATATGGAATCCACCTTGATTCTATGTGATAACCAGAGCTGTATAAAAATGACGGAGAACCCATTGTTCCACGATAAGACAAAACACATAGAGATCCAGTATCACTACATTCGTGATATGGTGCAGAGGAGAGTTGTAAAGCTCCAATATGTTGGCACAAATGAGCAAGTTGCATATGTGTTGACCAAGCCTCTGTATCGTGTGAAGTTTGAGTACTTTCGAGACAAGCTTGGTATAGTATGAAAGGACATCCATTGAAAGGGGTAGTGATGTTGATGATACTATGGTATCCTGACCAACAACATGTAGCTCCATTAGGATTTTATATCCTAGGGTATTGATCATCCCTGGGAAGATCTCGAAGGTCCGGTAAGGACGTCCTGTCAGAGCACCTGTGCATGTATATGCCAGTTGTGGTCAGTTGTGGTAGTTCAGTTAGGATTTGATATCCTAGAGAATCTTATGATTCTTGGGCAGATCCCGAAGGTCCGGTAAGGACAATCTTTTAGAGTACCACATGGTAGATTTTTAGGATTTTATATCCTAGGGAATATTATTATTCCTAGGCAGATCCAGAAGGTTCGGTAAGGATGGTCTGTGAGAGTACCACAAATTTTGTTGTTGATGCACTTGCCTGATTCTGTTGCCACATGTTGATGATGATGTTCCAGCTTCGTGTTGTTGATGATGTTGTTCCAGCGTCGTGTTGTTGATGATGTTGTTCCAGCTTCGTGTTGTTGATGATATTTTTGTTCCATCTTCGTGCAATTGATGTTGATGTTCCAACTTCATGATGATAATGTTACTCCAACTCCATGCTATAAACGATGATGATATTGATGATGAGAAAAACTTTCGATGATTTATAGATGTGCCAATCAATGTTCCAGATGCTGATGATGATGTTGCACTCTCCTTCTCTTGACGATGTTGTATTGAGTCATGTTAGTAGAATACCCTTCTCGTTAAGGGGGAGTGTTGAAATATTGTAACTTCGAAGAATATTCTAATTATATTTGAGTTATTATTGTATAGATCAAATCCCCTTTTGAAGATTGATCAAGTCAGGTCTTGTGTAAGATCAAATCCCGTTTTGTGGATTGATCAAGCTGTATTTGATTGGTGGTATTTGTAAATTTTTCTCTTAGTAATTATAAAGTGGTTTTAACCACTTTTAGGAGAAGTCGACCCCACCAAGTGAAGAGACACAACCCTAGCAACACCTCAAATTGTATTTATATGTGAGGATGGTGCCTCATTTACACACACTCACTCACTCATCTAGTGCGCATACCTTGAAGGCAGTTGTAGTTGCTGGAAGAAGTCCGACGAATGAGAAGAGAGGTGCATGCTTGGTCTTGGTCTATCTTTGGTGTTTTGGTCTTAGTCTTGGCATTGTATTGTCAATCTATTATTGAGGAAGTTTTGTTGGGTTTTCTCCCCCATGATGGTTTCCCAGGATAAAATGTTGCGTACCCTGTGATTGTGTTTCTTTCAATGATCTTCTTTATATTGTTGTTTTGGAAATGCATTGAATGCTCATGAAAGTTGGAAATAACCTTATAAATACAGTAAAAACTTAACAGTGACATCCCTCTCACACACAATCACTTTTCCTTGTCTAATTTACCTTGACCTTTCCCATAACATTAACCTAGCTAAATCAAGCATCCAAGATAGGGGGTTGTATATTTTCCTTAGCTTGATATAGGATTCCTTAAGGTTGCTAGGGAAACCTCCCTTGTGTTGGATCTTCTATCATTCACTAAAACGAGAGAAGTACTTGCTTAGGTGAAAGTGGAAAGTACTTCCATATGTTACACTAGTTTAGCATCTTGTGAAGGCATTGCACAAGTGCTATATTGGGTTATAACATTTTGGCATCGTTGCTGAGGAGAATTGAGTCATTCTTCCAATGACAGATTCTTGGTAATCTTACTCCAAAGCCTTACTCTGATAGCTTACTTGGCGACTCCACTGAGGGTAGAATCCCTTTACTTTCATGAGCATTGTCTAACAAGATCATCTGGCAACTCCACTAAACCAAAGTTTTGAAAACACTAATCAAGAGCCTAATATGAGGTTTGCTAATCCCTCCAAAACCTACAAGAGAAGGCCTCCTCACAACTCTCCTATAGTTAATTCCTTATTTGGTGGAAGACTTCCTTTATTTCCAATGGATTCACCACCATGGCTTACCAATGTTTTCAAGCCTTTAGATATGACTAGGATACAAGGATATCCCCATGCTATGCCCAACAAATTTGATAAGTGGTTGCCTATGTTTTCTAGTAATAATTTCATATCCATTGAAGAACATGTTGATGCCTTTTATATGTTCTTTCAAAATCACCCTCTCAATAATGATGATGAAGATGTGGTTATGGAATTGTTTGTTGCTTCTTTAGTTGAAGGTGTTAGGAGATGCTATAATAACCTTCTTGATAAGAGTATTAAAACTTGGGAAGCCTTTCATAGTGCCTTCATGAAGAGATGGGGAACCAAGAGGGATCCTAGGTTGTTGTTGGTGCAATTTAATGAAGCAAAGAAGAAGGAAAATGAATTGGTGAAAGAATTTGACATGAGATTTGAGAATTTACTCAATCAAATTCCTGATGACCTCACTCCAAGGGATGGGGTCGTCCTCCTTCAATATACAAATACCATCCTCCTACTTTTGATCAAGGGAAGAATACTCAAGATGATAAAGGAATAGTTGATCCTAAAGTAAGGACGAAATAATTTCAACAAGAAACATTAGTACTTATGTGGGACAAGAGAAAGGGAAAGCCAAATATGCGCAAGGAATATGATTGCTTATGGTATGGCCCTTAGAAGATTGAGAAGAATTCTAAACCTGGTTCCTTTTACTTATCTACACCCGAGGGAAGGAAATTTCCATTACCCATTGATGGATCCCTTCTCAAACCCTATTATGCCAAAGGAACCTGACTTCTTATGTTTAGAGTAGAATATGTTAGAGTAGGTCCTGTTGTGTGCTTGCATTTGATTCTATTTCCTTTATTCATATTTCTCATTGATTTACTCATGCATCCATGTTAGTTTAGAGAATTTATATATATATATATATATATATATATATATATATTGATGAAAATGGAAATTTTTCTTTCTCGCATTGATTTTATATATTTCATAAACCAAGGTGGATAACATACCCTTGTATTTTATCGCTAATGGTCTTATGTTAGAATGTAGTAGAAACCTCAAAGTGATGTAGGTTGTAGGTCTTGGAGTCCCAAATATGTTGAGGTTCTCATGTGCTCTACGGTGAGCACATGTATCCATGTTGGAGCCAAATGTTACCCCCTCTCACCTAGGGGTAACTAGAGAAGATCATGATCATGTCTCATGGCTTGCAATGAAGATAGTGATACCGATGACGATGACGATACATATTCTCCATTGCCAACATCCCTTTAGATGCCTCCCCCCTCATAATTGCACAATCTCAGTCCATTTCACTAGATCAACATGGTTCATTCGAGGATGGTGACCTGACACACATGAGGTACTCTTAGTCATTGTTTCATATAAAGTGCCATATTTAATGCACAAGGCATTTAGGTGAGGATCATGGGTTGAAGTCAGACAATGGATCATGTTTGCTTGGAAGTTATTCCTTTTTCCTTGTTTCACCTTGGTGGCCATCTTATGTGCCCTAGTCCAGTGTTGTCACTCTTTGGGAAATGGGTACTTCTAGAGGCTTTGATAGGGGTAACGTACCACTCCTTTCCACACTTATCACTTTTCATCTTGGGGCCTTCTGCAATGTACTTATCTTCTCGAACGATTGTTACATGTACACCAAAAAGGCATGTGCCTTCATGATCTTCCTATGAGAAGGGATAGAACGTCGAGGTTGATGCAACTACTAAAGAATAAAAAAGAAAGCATGTTTTGAAAGAAAGAATAATGGTATATAAATAACCAATTCAAAAGCTAGAGTTCACCTTGAGCTCTAACCCCCTCGCTATGAGGCGATTGCCCCTAGTCCTAATGCACTGAATGCATATCAATTAAAGGGACTTTATCCCAACAAGAGAAATAATGAATGCTTGAAACATGAAAACGGGAACTTGCAAAGCAATGAAAGAATATCAAAAGGGAAGAAAGGGGTTTGGAATACACACACTATCAAGGAAAGGGAATAACAAGCAACAAGTGTTCCCTCGACAAAGGTACTCATGGAGATGAACCCCCATGTGTCCTTGCATGTCAATGATTCTATAACCATGAAGTAAACCCCTTCCACCTCATTCACTTATACTTACACTTTGAAGGGTTTTTCGGGAACTACTCTACTTGAGTACCAACACACCTAATAGGGTCTTTTGATGGTCCTCCATACCTACCATTGGAAAATTACATAAGTTCTTAAGCTAATGTGAAGTTTGAAGAAGATACATGGGTGAATTGCTTACATGACTTCTGTATTAAGTAATGTCTTACTTTGTATGATCCTAATGACTATGGTATCTTGTGATGGTTGGTCTCACTTGACTTTGTTGACCTTGTTTGATCTTGATGCACTCTTGACATGGTTCTTGGAGGACATTTTCATGATGATACCCAAGACGTTGAGCATTAATTGGAGGACCTTGCACACTTTATGTAGAGCATTACACCTTTTGATGATTGTACATACAATGGGGCACTCCTCACACCGCTTGGACCTTGGACATTGGACATATGAACACATATATTGCATATATAACTAGATGGGCCATTGCGAGGGAAGGAGGCTCCACAGGTTGGATAGAGCACCCTTGAGAATATTGGGGTTTGATTGGATAATGTTGCACTTGGAGATGAAGTCACACCTCTTTAGAGAGGTTATGGATCCCTCTTCACCTAGATCCCTCTTTAGAGAGGTTATGGATCCCTCTTCACACCCTAGCCCTTTGGTGTTGCATTTGTTATGATGACATCGTGCTTGGTGCTTGATGCACTAACCTAGCATAGGAGAATCCTTGTTGATGATGAGTTGGCACTTGATGGTGATGAGACATGACCCTTGGTGTGAGAGATGTGACCTTTGATGATGCCTGCACCTTTTCATGGAGAGACATGGCCTTTGAAGGCACCTTTTCACCTTTAGAGCATGACATCATTAGCCTTTAGAGGCTTCTACACCCACACATATCACCTTTTGAGGGGACATTTTGATGTATTATCATTGTATCTTTATGTTTGAGGCTATTTTGGGGGTCGACCATGACCTATCCACCTTGTATCATGGATGTTGTATTGTTTTAGGGGCTTTGAGGGTTTATAGCGTCAGGGTTTCCACATAAGAAGGCTAGTGCTCCTCATTTGTCAAATCACAACACACACTCATGGAGAAACATCATTACTTGCCTTTTTTTCTCTCTCTTCATAACATAGTACTTATCCACACCTTTGGAAGATTGATCTAGTGGATGCTTTTCTTGTTTTGGTGGATATTTCATGAAACTAGGGTTTCCTCATGCATAACGACTTGGTCTAGTAAGTGGTCTTTTCCAAGTATTTATGTTTTGTTCATGGTATTTAAGTGAATTCTCTATCAAAGTGGTGATAAGTTGCATATTATCTTGTTTCCTTGGATAATGTTTTGCTAGAAACCCTGGGGAAGGATTGTAATTGGTCATCCTCTTCCCTTGTTTTATCCATCTTAATTTTGTTGAAGCATACAAGGTCAAGACGAGGGATTGTGGGTGGACATCCCCCTAATCTTGTCTTCGAGGTTGAAATCTAGGGTTTGAGGGGATAAACTCTAGGGTTTGACCAAGTTCCACTTGATCTTGTACTAGACACTCTAGAAGTAGGAAAACACTTGGGGTTTATGAGTGGATAAAGTCTAGGGTTTTGTTTTCCTAGAAGGTTTGACCTAGGCATATGATTGGATAATCCTAGGGTTTAATATTCAAGTCTTCCTTTGCTTTTAGCATCCTTTCAAGTTGTTGCATCGACTCCATATTCCCAAGGAATTAAAGAAGGCACTAATCATTCTCTTGCTACAAGTGATTGCAGGCCTTAGTTTAGCTTCTCTGTCCCAAACAACTGTTAAGGTTTAAGCTATTATTAGGTTTCTTTTCAATTCACTAGATAACCATAGCATAGATAGGATCACTGAGAAATACACAATCACAAGAGACACATCATTTATCCTGGGAAACCCTCACGGGGGAGAAAAACCAACAAAAACTTCCTTAATATAAATAACCAATACAATGCCAAGAGAATAAACCAAACAATACAGAAAGTCCTCTCCCAAGTATGCGCCTCTCTCTCTCTTCCATCTTCTCCAACTGCAGCTCCAAACTTGCGCTATGATGAACAAGTGAGTGAGTGAACAAATGAGGCACTGGCCTCCTTTATTTATACAATCAGGCAGGTACTGAAAGGAAGTGTCTTTTCACTGGCAGGGCCGACTTCTCTTCCTGGGTGGTTAAAACCACTTTAATATATTATGGGGGCCAACTTCTCATTTAGCATATTATGATTAGGGTTTGACCAATCCACAAAAGGGGATTGATCTAATGACTAATACATCAATAATAAATATAATACTCTTTGTAGTTACATTATTTCAACACTCCCCCTTAACAAGAAGAGTATTCTACAACAACATCAGGCAAGAGAGAGGGAAACATCATCAAAAACATCTTGGAACACTGACTGACGTATCTATAAATCATCAGAAGTTTTTCTCATCATCATCATTCACAGCATGGAGCTGGAGTAGCATCATCATTCTTCTTTAGCATGAGGCTAAAGTAACATCATCAACATCTTTAGCATGAGGCTAAAGTAACATCATCATCTTCAGCATTGAAGTTGAGATAACATCATCATCATCATCTTCAACAAGAAGCTAAAGTGGCATCATCAACATCATCTTTAGCAAGAAGCTAAAGTGGCATCATCAACATCAACTTCAACAAGAAGTTGAAGTGGCATCATCATCATCAACTTCAGCAAGAAGATGAAGTGGCATCATCATCATCAACTGCATCAACATGGATTAGTATAACACTAATATATCATCATCAATAACAACACAAGGTTGATGCAACATCACAAACAATAATATCACAACACAAAGGTTGGAGCATCATCAACAACATCACAACATGAAGGCTGGAGCATCATCAACATCAACACTAGGCTGAGAGTCTTCAACACGAAGCTGACATCACAACACGAAGCTAGCTACACAATACCATCAACACGAAGCTGACATCACAACACGAGGTTGGCACATCATCACAACACGAGGTTGGCACATTATCACAACACAAGGCTGGCATGTCATTAGCACGAGGCTGGCACATCATCACAGCACGAAGGTTGGAGCATCATCAACATCAAAACTAGGCTGAGAGTCTTCAACACGAGGCTGGCATCACAACACGAAGCTGGCTACACAATATCATCAGTACGAAGATGACATCACGGCATGAGGCTGACACATCATCACAACACGAGGTTGCCACATCATCACAGCACGAGGCTGGCATGTCATCAACACGAGGCTGGCATCACAACACTTAAGCTGGCACATCATCACAGCACGAGGATGACACATCATCACAACACAAGGCTGACATATCATCACAACACGAGGCTGACACATCATCACAACAATTAAGCTGGCACATCATCACAACAATTAAGATGGCACATCACATTTTGTGGTACTCTGACAGTCCCTAAGGAGCTTCCTAGGAATCGTAAGATTCCCTAAGATATAAAATCCTAACGGAGCTACCATGTGATACTCTGACAGACCATCCTTATCGAACCTTCAGGATTTGCCCAGGAATCATAAGATTCCCTCGGATTATAAAAATCCTAACGGAGCTACCACTACTGATCAGGATACCATAGTATCATCAACACTACTCCCCCTTTCAAGGGAGGTCCTTTAGGACTATACAAAGCTTGTCTCGAAAGTTCTCAAACTTTACACGAGACAGAGGATTGGTTAACACATCTGCAAACTATTCATCTATTTCAACATATTGGAGTTTTATAGATCCTCTCTGCATCATATCATGGGTGAAGTGATACCGAATCTCTATGTGCTTCGACTCATCATGGAACACATGGTTCTCCATCATTTTTATACAACTTGGTTATCACATAGAATCACGGTGGCTTCCATCTCTAGATCAAATAGATCGGTCAACAACATCTGAAGCCATATGGCTTCACAACTAGCAGAATGCGCAACAATGTATTC